>CAOLHI010004748.1:0-101007 GCA_948474755.1 Ctenosaura bakeri
TTGTTTGTGAGTTTCTTCAACCCCTGTCCCCTCAACTGCCTCTTTTCCAGAGAAACCTTCTCTCTTGGCAGCTTCGATCAGGCCATGCAGCCCTTTACAAACCCACCTCTGGTCCTCCTCCTTCTCCACCAGCCTGACCAGCTAAGGACAGCTCACAGCCCAGTTTCTCAGCACCACAAGTCCTCTGCTGATGGCCCCCACACCCAAGGAAGGAGAAAGAAAGGGGAGAGAAAGGGGGAAGTATTTGGCCATGATGATTACCCTTTCCCTCTCCTTTCCCTGACCTGGTTTGGACCCTGGATACCTGTTCCTCCCACCATGCCTCAGCACCATTGCCCCCCCGACACACACTTTGGTATTTGTGATTTTTCACTTTTTATGAGGGTCCTTCTCCCCTAACCCTAGCAAATGTGGAGGGACAACTGTATATACAACACACATGCCAAGTCACTAAACTGAATGACCTAGGAGCACCTTATTTACAAAGATATGCTTCTTGAATTTATTAGTACAAACACAATCCCCAATGAGGCAGAGGAGCACACTATTTTAATTAAAAAAATGATGGAGTTTTTCTTCATAATAATTGTCCCCCAAAAACAAAAGGCAAAAATAGCCAGTCAAGGAAAAACTCCTTATAGATTAGCAGAGATAGCTACACACAGCTATGGAAGCATGCCTAGCAGCAGAGAACACCATTAGCAGCACAAGCACTAAGCCAGTAACACTCACCAACTCCAAGTTGCAATCTTCCAATATGGAGGCTCTTTAATCTTTGTTACAACATATACATAATATTTACAAAGTCCAGATGGCAATCCAGCACATCAACCTTGCTCTCTCCAGCTCTCTCTCAGGTTGAGTCACATTCCTTTCCCAAGGTGCACTTAACAGTTAACACAGTTAAAAAAACATGACCTTTACACTAACTTTAGAAAGTATTTTTCAAGAGGTTTGGTCAAACCATCTCTGACAATAATAATATTGTATTTAATATATATATATATATTCAATACAGTAATAAGAAACAGTTTGACTTGAGAAGTGAAGGATTACATTCAACCAAATTAGCAAGAGAGACTTGTGCAAAGCATAGTTGATGTTGACAAGTGAACCATGAAGCCTGTCTTTCATTGAGTTTTGTTCAGTTCAATAATGTATGAAAATGACAGCAGGAAATGTATTATACTTATACATATGGATGGGATAGTCATGCATGAACATCCTGGACATGAAAAACTACTTAATCATTTTACCCAGACAATACCATTTTACATTGTTCTCAAAACAGCTCTAAACACCAGCAGTCAATGTGACTGTTGCACTGGGATCCAATTCCACAGGTATCTTCAGAAACGTAATGACTATGTATTCAAGTGGCTACAGCCACCAGACTAATTATCAGTGATTGTCAGAGCTTATGTAGCATGACAACAGTATTTACCAATCAATTCAGGAACATATTATTCATAGCAACATACTGGGTGTGGGGGTGTTTAAGAACTATACCACTACATAGTTATTGTTATTAAAGAAAATGTAATTTTATTTAGTCAAAATGTGTGTAATTCAGAATGATTTGTTTTTTCAAAAAATAATCATGGAAAACATTTTTATATTTTATTCTCTCTCTCTTTCTCTCTCCCTGTATTTGCAAGTATAAAAAGAAAAAAAATCAGATTTAACAAACAACTAGCAAGCATGATAAAGGTCTTAGAGACAAGGGCCACAATCCAAGGAAAGTGCTGCCTATTCACATGTATTCCTTTCAGTGGGCTTTCACATTCTTGTTGTCACAGTTCTGTCCTCATTGACCTGGAAGGAAGTCCCACTGAACAAAGTGGGACTTGCTTCTGCATAAATATGCAAAGGATTGTTCTGCACATCTCTGTTGGATTGTGGCCATATGCTTTAGCAAGCTTTGAGAGCAATTGAGATGTCATTTAAAATCCTCTGCTTCAGTGAAAGAAGGAAAATGTAAACATGTCATGCAGAAATCGAGGGATTCTGTCTAGCTCAATAAGATCATCATTTGCTATGTTGTTCCACAGACAAATCCTATTGAATTCCACTTTAAAATTCCAAAATTTGTCCATTTCCCATATATCCAATGAATACTGAATGCCACATTTACTCTTTCAGAAATCAGATCCTGAAAACTCTGAACAATAATTAAATTGCTACTGTCATCTTCTATTTTCTTCAGTGCCAAGCCCATCTATGCTCTCATCTGCTGACCAGCCTTTTGATATTTTTTAATATTTTTATACCATCAGAAGCTTCTTCCTTAATTTTATTAATGAAGCTGACTGGTAGAACGTACAATAGAACCATGCTGTTTCAAAGGAAGGAATTGATCACTGCACCAAAATTACCTTTTTTCTTGCAACAGTCGTGTGGCTAGCGGGGGGGTAGGGAGGGTGGTCCACCCCCAGCAGCACTTTTGGGGGAGGCGTGGCTGGAGAGGGAGAAGCCGGGAAGGGAGAAAAAGCCTATTTCAAAGTTGGCCAGTGCTGTCAAGTAGCGTTGGCAGCGGCAGAGATAGTGGCAAGCAAAGAAAGGTGGCTGGAGAGGGGAGTCAGGGGCTTAATGGGAACCAGATGAAAGAGACCCCACCTGGGCATGACGGGCAAGCGAAGGAGTGGCAAGTCTGGCATGATGAGCTTGGGAGAAAGCAGAAGAGGGGGAGGCAGAGGAGGAGGTGCACTAGAGGAAGACAAGGTGTGGGGTGAGGGAAGCATGTAGAGGGACTCCTTTCTCCCCTATATGCCTCACCATGAGGGAAACCCAGCTTGATAACCAAGATAGGATCAGACTTAGAAAGTGGGCACCAGTGGCAAGGGGCGTAGGGAGAGGTGCATGTCAGTGAACAGGTAGTTGGAGAAGCTGAGTGCTTATAGCTTGACTTCTCCTCTGGTGAGCTCCGGGTGTCCTGCCCAAAATGTAAGGGACCTTTTGGTATATGCATGATACATAATATACATTTAGAGAGCGAGCAAGCATGTGTCCATCAAGTTTCCTTTTCCCAACATGAGGGGAAGGCAGGTATATGTGTGAGTGGGGAGGGGAGGGGAAGAAGAGTGTGGGAAATTGGCAACAGCATGAGGGGGGTGGGGAGAGAAGAAACCTGGAGAAATGAGGTAGTGCCATGTTTGCACTGGCAGAGCATGCACACAGGTTGCAAAAGCCCTGCAGAAGTCCTGCAAAATGCACCACTTTTGGAAAAGCGAGGCTGTACTGGTGAGAACCCAGAAATAGTTCCAGGCAGTATATGGGTGGTGGTGGTGAACAGATACCTAGAATGAGGTGCTCCTGAGCAAGAGGGGAGTGTGTCTGTGCGTGGAGTGGGGGGGTGAGTTGGGATCAAGGACTCACTCAGGTAAAAATCCTGGGGAGTCACCATCCAAGGAATAGAGAGTTGTCAGCTTATCTCCATGGGAGATTTTCTTTGCAGAACCTCCTTCTCTGTTCATTCAAAACAAACCACCTTTTTTATTTCCACTTTCTACCTCCCTCCCCCTCTTCTTTGCTATCTTCACACTGAAAAGCAGGAATAAATCTGCTGCTGCAGTTCTGCTTTGCACTGTAGCCCTTGCTATTTACTTTTTTTCTTATTTGATGATTTAATTAATTTGTTGAAGGTATGGGTATTCTCTCACCAACATTAAAAAAAACCAGGTAGTTTTCTTCAAGGAATGGTTTGGGAAACAGATGGAAGACAAGAGGAGAAAGAGAGAAAGGGAAAAAAGAAGTAAGAGCCCAAACAAATGCCGAAAAGGACAGCTAGCTCCAAATCCCTTAAATGCTTTGGCTTTCTGCAATGCAGCCGTTGCACATGTAGAACTGTGCAAAAGGAGACGGCAGGGATGTGGTGTGTTTGCGTGTGCGGGAGAGAGAGAGAGAAACAGAGGCAAAGGAGGCTGAGTTGGAGATGTGGCTGAGGGGAAAAACAAGAAATAGAATATGTAAGTTCCATTAAAAAAAAAAAAGTAAGTAACTAAATATATATGCACTCTTTCCTCCCCTTTTCCCCACCCCAAACTCCTGAAAGCCAAAGACTAGCAGCCATCTGCCAGGAACGTTGGGTGACGGTGGTTTCTGCCTTTGCCTTTCCTTCAGTGGCCTAGCTGTGGGGCGGGTGGGAGCTGGTCCACCCCAGGCAGCAAAAGGTCTTGCTATACCACCGTCTTGCAGTTTTACTAAATTTCCCATAATTGTGTTCCTGTTCACCCATCTTCTTCTGTGATTTCCTGCCACCATTCCCTGGACCTTCTAAACTCACAGAAACATTTTTCATGATGATAATGTGAGGCAATAAAATATTACATAGTAATTATAAACATATTCTCAGGAAAATGTGTTGACTACCATCGCCACCAACAACAATGCATTTGAAAAAAAATAAACAATTGTCTTTGTTGGATTAGGACTTGGGAGAGTCAGGTTCATGTCCCCATTTAATGGGTGTGCTTTGGCAACTGACACTGTTTTTTTCTGACCTACATCAAATGGTTTCAGTGAGAATAAAGTATGGAAGAGATGATCCATGGAGCTCAGGAAGGTAGTTAGGACACAGTATTTTCTGTCTCATCGGATGTTTTCTTCCATGTTTTCAATATATAAACGATCCTCCTTTGCTAACTAGAATGGCCAGTTGTAAAAATTACAGTGATGGAAACTTTTGTCAGCCTATGAATCAGAGACAACAAATAGTCATCAATTATATGCAGATTTTCTGCTCCTCTGAACTGTCCCTGTCTTTTCAAAGCAGAGACACCACCCAAGTAGGACCCCTATGCATAGGTTTCCCCACACACAATATCTGGGTCTCACACTAGATTTGTTACAAAGATAAAGTTGTTAGGCCTAGGAAAATTACTTTTCCAGAATCCCTTAGTCTGTAGAGAGCTTTTTTCAAAATATTCTCCCCAGTGAAATGAATCCCCCTTCCATTGGAAAATAGTGGGGGGGGGAGATATTGTTGTTTTTTCTTTGCAGTCAGTGCAAAAGCATACAAAACTGTTCACAAGGGGAAAGGATTGGCAAAAGAGGGAATATAGCAGTCCTTCCGAAGACAGTAATGTCAACACATTCAAAGCTGAGGCCTAAATTGTATTAGGGCTTTCAACTAGAATAGACCCATTGAATCAAAGTGATTTAAATATGTCACCTTAGCATTCAACAATTGATTCAAAGGACTTACTCTAGATGGGACTATCAAAGTCTGACTCTGGCCCCAAGCTCTGAAGCAGAATTTGGAATTGGCATGTCTTCAAGTATGCACTCAGTCCCTCTGAAATCTCATCCAAGAAAAAGGAACATAGTGTGGAGATAAGACATTTGATATCTAGACATATATTTATGACATTATAACAAATAACATTTCCTAACTACGTGAGATTTGAGGAGGATTGAGTAAAAACATTGACATTTCAGTTGGGCATTGAAATCACCAGTCACCACCATAGTGATAGAGGGAACATTGTCCTCGTTCTCTGGGTGATATGCATTTGTTCTTTATTCTCTCCCATTTAATATGAGGTCAAGAAAAGAGATTCTTTAATTCAGCCTTATGCTATTTTAGGAATCTATGTGTGTTGCCCAAGGCAAAAGATAAATCTCTGAGTTGTAGCTGTCCTTCATGTTTTCAGAAAAAGAGCCTGGTTATTGCTTCTTTGTGTGTGCTGCTAGGTGTAAACAAACACCTGCATAAGCACCAATTATTTATTTGCCTGCATCTCCATGACACTAGTTTAAATGCAGACCCCAACACTACAACATTTGATTTTTTTTCTTCCCCCAACCTCTATATTTCTACTACCAAACCCGATGAAGACTTCTAGAAAACTCAAAATCTTGCATGTCCCTGTAGCCTTTTGGTTAATCCTAATAAAGGCACCAGCATAGCTATATTGTTTTTATATTGTATCACATGTGTATTTTTAATGTACACAGCATTGAATAGTATGTTATGTCTATGATTAAATAAATAAATAAATGTGTCCACCTGCTTTGCTGCTGGTCAGCATGATGTCATGATGTTCACTAAGCAGTCAACAGGGAAGATATACTGCCCAAAGTAGTCCATTTGAACTAATTTTTTAAAAATACAGGGGGAAAAAAATAGGGAAACAGTGGCTACAGAAAGAGATGAAAAATGCATAATAAGATTGGAAGCTAGGAGTTTTGCTTACTTGTAGCCATCCTGGCTTTTCTTTCTCTTCCTGTACCATATCCAAGTCTTATATCACCACTGCTGGATTCCCAAGTTCTTGCTTAATGACTCTTGTCAGCCCGTGGTCTTCATATATAAGCAGTCTGCTCATTCCAGTTGTTATGTTCCTTGCCTGGTTCACATTCTGTATTGGTGCTACAGCTGAGATTTTAACATAGGTCCAGAAGAATGGCAAAGGAAAAAAATGTTATAAGGAAAAGTCATTCATTTATTATATGGTGGTTGATTAAAACCAAGTGTCTTCTCTCTGAAACCTTGAAGGAAAAGCACCCTGGGCATAGCTGTCACAATATCTGCCAAGCTACAGTGACATTATGTGCTATAGGGGATAGTCATTTTTAAAAAATTCCACAACAAATTATACAACTGTGTGGGATGAATTCCCTTCTCCCTTCATCCCTGGATGCTGCCAAATCATCCTTGCTTGTGACAACTTACCCAATATGCTCCCCAACTTTCCTTTGAAGAACAAACTTTTGGTTCAGGAAGAGCCATACAGGAGTAAGGGACAAATTCTTCCCCTTTCCCTAAATCATCCAATATTTTTGGATATGTAATTAAAGAGAAAGAGAAGTAGGAAAAGAGGCTGAAGTTGATGCTGTCAATATATTCTTCATCCTACTCTCACTTAGCTTTCTAAAGATTCCATCATTTGTCTGTAATAGATGCTCTTCATGAAGTAGAGAAGTCTAGTCGGCAACAAGGGGCAGCAGTCACCATATGAAAGTTTTGGATTTCAGGATAAAAAAGGGAGAATACAAATTGCTTCACACATGAGTATTTGACCACACAGAGAAAATCGTCATCAGGAAAAAAAATGGAACGCTATGGGTTAATACATTGCATGGGTTCAAAATATTACATTTTAGATTATAAATGCCAGAGTACTCCAGTCAGCATGACCAGGATGGTTTAAATCAGGGTGGGCAAAGTATGGACCACATTCGGCTCCCAGGGCCATTTTGGTGGCCAGTAGGGCTACTCAGGACTCGTGAAAAAATGCCCCAAATGTGATGTGGGGAATGAGTGGTATATTTGCTATGTTTTGGGGGCCACCTGGGCCATTTTAGCCCAGGAAAGGCCATTTTTAAACCTGGAATTAAACTAGGATTCACTTCTGATCACTTCTTGCTATTTTTTTAAAAGCCTTTTCTAGGCCTAAAATGGCCAGGGGGGAGGGCTAAGCACATGACATAATCTCTAGGTGCTGGAAGATATTTGGGGCAAAAAAAAAATTGCAGTTCGAGTGGGAGGAGTGCACCCCAAATTCTTCTAAATGGCTAACGCAACCCCCTAGCCTCTCACTGTTGCCCACTCCTGGTTTAGGTTGATGATGGGTAGGTGGAAGAAATATAGTAAAGCAGTTAGATAGATTTTTCCCCGCCAGCTCCTATTTAGGCATGAGCATGAGCAGTAAGGATATAAATCTTTGTAGATATTGTTCTCTATGAATAATTTTACCATTTTTCTTCTCAATGTGAGAAAGTTAGTGAAAACTGAAAATTCTTGAATATCACAGATGAGGGCTTAATTTGTGCCAAAAATGCATGTGGGGTTTTTTTGCACAGAAAACAGAATTTGGGGAACAGGAAACCAGTTTCTTGCACAGAAAACAGTATTTTTTGTTTAAGAGAACACAACATTGTGTTTAGAAACCAATATTTCATATGCAGCATTTTCCAGTTCCCAAACCAGGAATTTCTGGCAAAACCACCTCTGAGTATTCCTTACCTAAGAAAATCCTATGAATGTTATGATGTCGCTATTAAGTCAACAGGTAACTTGAAGGATCATACACACATACACAAATAAGGAAAAAATGTGAAAAACTGAGATATGAAGAAATATAAGTTTAGCTCCTACCGGTGAAGTTTCTTATGCAATTACCCAAAGAAACATTTGGCCTATCAAACATTTGGCCTATCAAGTCAACATTAGAGCTCTCTATCAACATTAGAGCTCGTATTAAATTAACAGGTTTCAGTTATATGAACTGGTGCCTCAGTATGAGGGCAATACATGACACTGGCCTTATTTGTTAAACTGCTACAGCCCTGGAGCTACCATAATCTTCCAAATGCTGGTGACTTCATCCCCAGGCAATGCCTCAAACATACAGTCCCTGCTGGACTGAACTTGTTGATGGTCTGACACACTCCCACAGACACCATATGGAGACACAGAAAGCGTTTGACATTTATCATTTCTTCTTTTTTTTCCCCCAGACCACACTGCCCTTTAACAGTCCATTTCCACACTAGACTGTTATAGTGCTATTATTCCACTTTCAACATCCTATGGAATCCTGGGGTTTGCAGTTTATGGAGGGGCCTCAAAGGTGCCTTCCTAAATTGCAAGTCCCAGGATTCCATAGGATGTTGAAAGTGGAATAATAGCACTATAATAGTCTAGTGCAGAAATGGCCTGAGAAGTACAAAACAGGTGACATTGCGTGACTAAGAAAGTGATCTCAAAACCTTTTGCGGGGATGATGACCCTCCGGCTTCTCCAATAACTGATAAGCCACAAGCATATTTGAGTTCCAAGCATCTGTTCCCCCCATTGTCACTAGTAGGAAAAACCTCAACAGCCCCCAACAAGAGACAACAAAACTGTAATGCTTTGTTTTTGCAGTCATAGTACTGATGAGCAGTAGGTTCCATGATTTGTGGGCCATATGCCAACTGACTTTCAGCTATGCGTATATCCAGAGCCCTAATATAGAAGGGAGGATGAGCATGCTAATCTCACTGTCTCCATCTTCATTGTTTGCATCATTCCAAAGCAGAGTTCTACTCACAAAGGCTTTTTTCATGACATAAAATCCTGATTTTCAAAGGTTCTATGTTGCATAGGGAGGTTCCAAAAACAGAAGAGACTCTCTGTTTCAAGCATTTGCCTTCTACCAAGGTTGTAAATCCTGATTTATTTTGTCCTCATATGATAAACAAGATCATTTTGCAAAATCTTTCCTGGTATGAGCTGCAGTTATGGGTGGGTAGATTCAGAGAAAGCCTGTGTGTTTCTGCAAGTGTATTAGAAAATGCAATTTCTGTAAAGTGTGATGTATTTGGAAAATGCAACTGTTATTGCCTGGTAATAAAAGCAGTCACATTGGATGACTTGTTTGTGACTTTGTAACCAGTCTCTTCTTTTTGTGCTTGCTCTTTCTCACTGTGTATGTTTAATTTCACAAAGGGGAAAAGACATTAATTTTGAACAGAGGAAGAAGTTTTACACATAGAACATTTTTGGCAAATTTCAGATGCCTCAGATGGGGAAAAATTTAGCTTATTTGTCTTGCAGTGGAAGTGAACTCTCTACAAAAGGCTGGAGAAACCATGATGTGGTATCTCATCATGCTAAGATAGCCAGTGTCAAGTCAAATCTGAGCAACGGTGGGATTTCTTTACATTCCTGATCTCAACATGATGACGACAATGTAGTGGAGCAAATCTGCTTATCCTCATAGTTTCTTTAGTCATGCTGCTATAAAGCAGGACTTGAATGTCTGCAAAGGGCTAATGACTCATCCATATTCACTGATACTGAAAAAGTTTGCATCAGAAAAAAAAACAGTGGAGATAACTCATGAAACTGTACTCTCCCCTGTTAATTGCTTGTTAAAAATCTCAAAAATCATCAAAAGACATCTGAAACAAGTGTGCTGCTTTTAAAATGAGTAAAGCCTGGAAGTGAGCTTTGTGAATGCCTGATTAACTTCCATGAACAGTAGTGGGATAGATCATGCTACTTAAGGAAAAGAAATGCAAGGAGGACAGCTAATAATCTTGATAACCAGGGATGGGCAAAGTGCATCCTTCCAGATATCATGGGGCTACCACATGCAGCATTCCCCTTTATACTGACTATACTGGCTAAACCCAATGAGATTTGCAGTCCAATAAGTTCTGAAAGGCTTCACTTTTCCAACAGTCCGCCTTACACCATTTAATACATACCTTATAAATGAACAAAATGCTGGAAACAAAAAGTAGTTGTCTGGTAAACCTGAACATTCTTTCTGGCAATAAAAGTTGAACAGGGACAAAATTGTTGCTAGCTTTGGGCTGAAAATCCAATTAACTTATTTCTACTTAAGACTGCAAAGGACTGTATTGTGTGAAAGATTTTATTTTTCTTTGCTTGTTTGTTTCTTTGCTTATTTAACTAAGGCCATTTCCGCACTAGAGTATGATAGCACTATGATTCCACTTTCAACATCCTATGGAATCCTGGGGTTTGCAGTTGTGGGAGGGGCCAGCTGTGCGGAAATGGCCCAAGATTTGGGGATACATTTTCCTTGCATTTTTTAAATGCCAAGTTATTAACTTTTGAAAATAATCAGATATCTTCTTCATAGACCCTTGTCACACTATGGCCCAATTGCACTTCATCCTGATCCCATCCCAGCAGTGCCATTGCTGGGATGGGATTGGGACCTGAACACTCCCTACTGCACCTGGTTGGCTGCTGGTAGATGGTAGCGTTAGGGACGCTCTTCTCCCTTCCACAGCACAGCATGAATGGTGGGTCCCTTTCCCCACTTCTTCCTGTGCTTGATAGTGCTTCTGCCTTTATCACATACCCACAGCCAATGGGATTGTCACAGGAAAGGGGGCCATCACCAGATTTTTTCTGGTAATGGTACATGGCATGACAGCAGTGGATGGAGACATGACAGCAGTGGTACTGCAACAACGTCATGTGATGCCACACATCCCAGACCAGCAGCAATGCATTGCCATGCTGGAATACCAATGCTGGAATACCAATGTTGTATGGGAAGGGCCATAGTCTTTCCATACTGTCATTTTAACAGCTTGCTTCTGTGATAAATTCACATACTCATCAGCTGGAGATCATTGTCAGTTGTAAAATATAGCAATACATATTTCCAAAGGACTATATTAATCTTCATACAGAATACTGGTCCAATCTCTCGCTTTCTATATGCTTCCATGATACCTTTCTTTACCTAGCTTCAGTGCTCTTCTGATGAATGCATTGATAAACAAGTGGGGAAAAAATGAAAACAACATGAGTGTTCAGACCCTACAATGCAATATTATCAAAACCTGCACCTTTTTTTTTTTTTACAGATGTGACCCATGTTTATGTCTGCCTTCTCTCTGCTATGTAGTTACAATCATTTGATCACTGGTTATGTCATTAAAAGTGTTTGTCAGTTTGTTACTCTGTTATGCTATACAAATCAATATGCCTGTTCAGAGAGTAGGAACACTCCTTCAGTTTTTCATGATATTCATGTGATTGCTTCCCAGGCTAATATCACTAGCAGGGCTTTGAACCTGGGTAGTGGATATACAAAGTAGATCAACCAGCCATGTTGCCAAATATTTACAACTCAATTGCAAATAAGGTAAGCAGAATGATTCAAAGCACATATTGTCCAAGTAAGCATTTGGTGAAGGAGCATCTAGCCCTCCCCATTTCTCTGAGCATATCTTTGCCAGATGCTTATAAATAATAAGCACATAGCTCCTGGGATCTCAAAAGAAAAAAAAGTAACTTTCATATCAATCTAAGTTGTAAAATATTTCATAAAGGACATATAAGTTAAATAGAAGTAGTCCCAACTGAGACCTGTACAGCATAGATCAGCATGTGGGCCCTGTTACTTTTATTAGCAATGGGAGTTGCAGATGTATGTCTTAAGGCAAGAAAATGATGCCTGAATGGAGGTATGACTGTTCAAAATGTTGTAAGCCCAGGGCTTGAAATAAAGATAGAATAAAGAAACAGCAAAGGAGTCCTCTGAGCTACATAAATGGGCCAGTGGAAGGAATGAGAAACTTTTCCTTCTTTTGTTGACAGACCATGAATTATACACTGTGCCATGGAGTCACACCTCTAATGACGTTGGGTGTTTATAGACAGGTTGGGCTTTCTTTTGTTTTTTAAGAGTGTTTCAGCTAGCTACAGTCCACTTATGCTTGCAGCTGTGTTTTTCTTACCTTGTGTTTCTAATACCTTTGGTCTCTCACATATTTAAATGCTTCGGAAATGTTTCTTTGATTTCTGAATCATTTGCTGGCACTTTCTTCCCCTTTAAAATGTCTCAGCTTCTTTACACAAAGATGTTGTGCCAATCTTTGATTTAGTAAATCTAACTGCTGGAGCAAAAATCAAGATTAATATTTGTTGTTGACTTCCATATGCCATTAAACTACAGTGGACATTTGATTCACTAGTGGTGCAATTGATACCACTCCCAACGCACTTACTTTGAGAGATGTGCTATTTTTCATAAATTAGGAATATTTATGGCTGAAAGCACATTTGGAGAATGTGCTGACTGTACACACATAGCCAGGTCAGGATGACCTCAGCATGGCCAGGTCCTAAGTTCAAAGAAGATTGTGTGGGGAAGGCTGGTGCTAATAGGCTTGCGATAAGCCTTTCAAAAGCACAGGCAACAAAGACAATGGAAGATGAAATCACCCAAGTGAAACCATCAGAGACCTACTGTGATCCTACCCTACAGGAAATCCTTCCTGGACTGCCTACCCGTCCAGACATTAAAAGATTGTCATGACTCCAACCAAAGTTCTGTCAGCTGAAGTTAAGACAACCAGCCCATTCCAGACTCCTTTGTCAACACACACCCCTTCAGGGCAGAAATAGGGTATTATAAACCCGAGCTCCAACCCCTCCAATTTGTAGTACATTAGGTATCATGCTTTATGTGGTCCACTACATTCCCATTCCTCTCTGTACTACAGTCAGACTTCCATTTGAACCACTCTACTCTGATTTTCTGCTTCAGGACTGGTAAATATCACCCATTCCAACCAAAATTTCTCTCTGTCCAATCTTTCTTGCCTTTCCTTTCAATAGCCTTGTATGGTTCATGAGGTTACTTGCTTTCTTGTGTGTGTCTACTAACTTCAAATAAAATACTCTTTTAACATTTAACTGGAATCATTTCTACAGTTAGCACTGGTATACATAGGTGAAAAGATCCTGTTGTTACCTTCCTCTTACAGGCCCCCTTTAAGCTGTAATTCCTCAAATCCTAAGGCAACACTGGCACTGCTGGTGGACCTCAAGTTCCCCCACCTTTTAGGATAACACAGTTCTATGCAAGTTTTCTCAGATGTAATGACTGCTTGCTTTAATTAAGTTTACTCACTAGTAAATATGCCTAAAACTTCAGGCAAAGGCTGTCAGAGGAAGGATTTTTTCTACTCTCCATGATCAAGGAAAAATTGCTTTCAGTACCTTAACAGTACAATTATAGTCCCATATGTGCATTTTCAGAAATAAATAACATTGACTTAAATTTATCATACTGCTAGGTGATTGGGAACAGGAGTGCAGCCTAAGGCTACAAACCTAAGACATATATTTATAAAGCAATTTTAGAAATGGTAAGAGGTATGCTGTTCTATTTAGACCGTAGTAATTATTTCCAGATTTGCATCTATACATATAATTTAACATATACATATTATATGCCTCTTTTTGGTGATGCACTGCTTCTTTACCAGGTTTGCATAAGTGGGCACCCTACATGTAACTGAGAATCCAGAGAGTCATGTAGCATTTTAGATTGTTTGATTAAATCTCATTGCCTTCAGTGTGATTTGAACTCCCTAAATGTGCAAATGAGTAGGGATACCTTCTCTGATTTATTTTGCCATGAACTTCTGTAGACAATACTGTATTTAGTTGCAGGAAGGTGATGTTAGTTATAAAGCAGATTAACAGGCACACCCTCATTACTGAAGATTTAGCACTTCATCAAATTCTGCAGTCTGTTTTCAATGCTGGCACCCAGCCAAGGAGCTTTGAAGTAATAAAGAACAGATTACATTTCTATCACCTCTGACAGGCTAGGTTGCATACAAGTCTGAGGTCTGTGTGAAGAACACTGGAATTGAATAGAAGTCATATGTCATATGTGAAATGTCCCTGAGAATGGCCATATATAGAAAATCATACATTCCTATGTTGGTACACTGTTATCACATGATCCAAATTCTTTAGTGGCTTGATCACCTGGGGACATATGCAGGAAGATGTATGTGCTAGGATGTATTAGGTTAATACATTATGACTGATTGTTAGTCACAAGTAGACCTATTGGTAGATTGACTCAATCAAGGAAGCCATAGCCCTGAGTTTGCAAGACCTGAATAGGACATTTGATGACCAGGGCTCTTGGGGGCTTTTCATTCATAGGGTCATTATAAGTCAATGTCAACCTGATGGCAAATAAAAACAAAAGAAAAGGGCCATTTCTGCAGGATGGCACCTTCCCAGCATGAGGACATGAGAGGAGTGAGATGACGATGATACTTTTGCATGATATTGTCGCAGTCTTGCCGTTCTTGCATTCCCAGCTGGTGCAATTGTGGGTTATACCATTGACAGAAAGACTCCATCCAATGGTGTCCAATCATGTGAGGCTCCTGTCGCCACTGGCCATGCAGAAGGGGTGGAAGCATGATCACATCTTCCTTCCCCACTACAGCATGGGAAGAAGGCCAGCTGAAGTGTGGAAGGAAGAAGCGTGTCCCTCACATTCCCTTCCACAGCCAGCTGAGTGTGGATGGGAGCATTGAGGACATGCTCTCAGCCCAACTGAGGCGCTGCCAGGATTGCAACGGGACAATACAGGAAAGCATTATCATGCAGAAATGGTGTACATCTACTGAATCAATGCATCTTATTGAGATGTTGACAAGCAATTTTTTATTGATTCCACTGGTATACTTTAGATGGGATTCAGAACTGAATTTTGGGCTGTGTCTATATCAGGGGTCAGAATTGTGTGGTTCTCTAGATGTTGTTGGACTACAACTTCCAGCATTTTTCAGTAAAATGCTGTCTAGTACTGCCTTGAGTTACCATCCAAGAGCATATGAAGGGCCACATGATTCCCACATAATTTTGGTTTACGTGGCCTTGAGAAATGATTCCTGGTGGCGTAGTGGTTAAATGCCAGTACTGCAAGCCGCAAGGTTGTGAGTTCGATCCTGCCGGGCTCCAAGGTTGACTCAGCCTTCCATCCTTCCGCAGGTCGGTAAAATGAGTACCCAGCTTGTTGGGGGCATGTATAGAAATGTATCAAAATACATGCTATTTGTAAGTTGTTCGCCGCCTCAATCCATATGGAGAGGCGGGATACAAATAAATAAGAAAAAAGAAAAAATGGTTTCAACTGCATGTACTCTCTGTGTTGGGCTGGTATGTGAATAACCTTAAATAGTCACAATGTCTCCTCCTTCTCCCTTCTCCTTTCGCTGCCTGTCAAACAGCTCTGACCATCAGGAAGTTCTTCCTGAGGTTCAGTCCAACCCCCTTTGGCCGTAAAGGAGCAAACAGTCAAAGCACCCCCAGCAAATGGCCATCCAGCGTCTGCTTAAAAACCTCCAAAAAAGGAGACTCCACCACACTCCCAGGCAGCATATTCCACTGCCAAACAGCTCTGACCATCAGGAAGTTCTTCCTGAGGTTCAAGTGGAATCTCTTTTCCTATATTTTGAATCCATTGCTCCTTGGCCTAGTCTCTGGAACAGCAGAAAACAAGCTTTGCTCCATCTTCAACATGACATCCCTTCAAATATTCAAACATGGCTATCATGTCTCCTTTTTCTCAGGCTAAGCACACTTACCTCCCTAAAGCAACTCCTCAGAGGGCATGGCTTCCAGACCCTTCACCATTTTGGTTATCCTCCTCTGGACAGGTTCCAGCTTGTCAATATCCTTCTTTAACTGTAGTGCCCAGAACTGGACACAGTATTCCAGGTGAAGTCCAACCAAAGCAGAATAAAGTGGTATTTTTATTTCCCTTGATCTCAACACTATACTCCTGTTGATGCAGCCCAGAATTGCACACCTTTCACATGTTGTCCCTTTCATACATATTGTTGTCCAGCCAGGTATCTCTTGTCCTATATTTGTGCATTTCATTTTTTCTGCCTAGGTGTAGGACCTTACATTTCTGTCTGTTGAGAATCATTTTGTTAGCGTTGGCCCAGCTCTCAAATCTGTTATGGTCATTTTGAATGTTGATCTTGTCCTCTGGGGTATGATTTTGTTATAATTAAACAAGTGCATTTCATATTAATAAAACGGAACTTTTATGATCATTATTTTATAGATATTTGTAGCTTTTTAAAAAAATTCATGTTAGTGGTCCACGGGGATTCAAAATTGTGAGTTTAATGGTCCGTGAGGTCCAAAAGGTTGGCAACCGCTGTTTTAGATTACAGCTCCCACACTCCGTGGACATTGGGTTTGCTCTCTATAATTTATAGGACTTATAATCTCAGAGTTCTTGAACATTTCAAGGTTATCTGTTCTTGCCCTAATGCCTAGTCAACATTAGGAATAAATATTTCAAGATACATTCCTTGTCATCTTCTGCTTTGGAAAGTGAACATAGATTGGATTCTAAATATAGAGTACATTTCTGTAATAAATGAGTGATGTGGAATGGCCACAAAAATTACTGAAAATTTTTGTTGCTTGCAGCATCTATTTTCCATAGCACTATGATTTAGGATCCATTATCCAACCTGCTAAAGAAAAGAAGAGCATTTTGTCATTGTTTTTTCAAAGAAATTGGAATGCAAACTTACAAAAGAAAATCTCATGAAATATATTTTGCCTTCTGGCTATGGGCATGATCTATCCTTGATAAATAATTTCTGATTTCTTTTTACATATTCAAATATAAAAAAAGAAGTGTGGAATTCTTTGTTGTACAGTGAGAATTCATATCAGCAT
This sequence comes from Ctenosaura bakeri, assembly GCA_948474755.1. Taxonomy (NCBI): domain Eukaryota; kingdom Metazoa; phylum Chordata; class Lepidosauria; order Squamata; family Iguanidae; genus Ctenosaura; species Ctenosaura bakeri. Next base: position 16,997 of record CAOLHI010004748.1, read on the forward strand.
TTGGATACATTAAAACTCTGTTACCTTAACAGATGGTCATTGTTAATTCCCCAGTATTTGAGACAGACAGTAAGGGTGAAACAGAACTAGTTCAATGCACCTAACCTTCTCATGTCATCCTCTGCAAAGGAGCGCAACAGGAACACTCCCCTACACACTGAACTAGCTCGCTGTGGAAGGGAGCGTTATGGACATGCCTCTTCCTTCTGCAGCACAACCGGGCACATTCCCAGGCTGTGCTGGGGAAAGAAGTGCCTCCATCATGCTTCCAGGCCTTCCACAGGGCACATAAGTGTGGGACAGTCACACAATCAGGGATCACTGACAGGGAAAACCCATCAATGATTTACTCTGTGGTCCCATCGGCTGGTGTTGGGAAAGAATGGGAACGTGATGATATCTTGCTGGGATGAGAGCCTCCTATGGAAAGGGCCTTAGCCAGACACTGAAAATTACTAGCTACGCTAGCTGGATGAATCTAGACATTGTGTTGTAATCACAAAGAGGAACTTTCTCAAGCTCATAATTTAACCCATTGATGTTTGCATCTCAAGGGAACAAGAGGAGTTTCTCCTCTAGGAGAAGAAATCTGTGGATATAAAATGTAGCCATGAAAGGCTAATGTTTACAAGCATATCTTCATATTCCTACAGTCACATAATGGCAATTTTGATAAGTAAAAGGTAAGAGATATCTAATATCATGAGGCCAATGATTTTTCTACTTCACTGAAATATCTCTGAAATAGGAGATTCACGACTTGAGTGGAAATAACAATTTCAACAATATTACATGTTTAATATCCCAGCAGAATATAATGCAACCTAACGTATAACTTCAATAATTCATTTCTCATGAGAGATCATAATTATTTATTATTGCTACTGCCATGTGGCATACAATATCTGAGCTATCATGATAGGCATTTTATGGGAATATGAAAATACCCCAGATGACCCTTCTTTACTAACCCTCTAAGGTCAGCAACAATGTTACTAGAAACAGTGGAGATGCATTTTAACACACACTTGAGAAACATCCATTTGAAATATTTTATCATTCTCTGGATTACAACCTAGTGAAGCAGTTCTTTACTAGTGCTGACTTGCTACAGGGTCATTCTCTAGAATAAAACAGAGAAATTTCACTCCTATCTCCAGACACAACAGCAAATATCAGCAAAATACAAACATTTTCAATTGTTTTTCTGAAGAATAATAACATGGGATCAGTTGCTCATGCTCCAGGTTTTCTGGTATTGCAGGTGGAAGGCATATTTGGGAGTAGTCACATGATGAAACTGAAGTAAAACTTTGGTTCACAAGTTTGCCACCTTCTCTTGAGAACAGAAAATTCGAGCAGCCTCTTTTCTTATAAACTGGAAAAGACTACTATACTGGCAATGGTTCTTCATGTGAATAAAATATAAAAATATAAAAAGTTTATTATACTCTGCATGTTCTCATTCTTTGATTGTGGGATTTCCCAACCCCTTGGTAAAGCAAAGGATAGTGATCCAAAACCTGGTTTCCAAAACACCAGGCAGTATTGTTATAACTTTGTCTCTGGAATCTGAGGGATCTTGTGGAAAGGAATGGAATTACAAGGAATTTCTTGCTCCAGGACAGTTCCTTTCTGAATCTGAGAAGATGGTAGGCGAAGCATTTGAGAAGCTCTCTCCTCCACAGGTTTTCACAGACATTGAAGAGACCCACCTCCACCCCTGAAGTCTGGCAAACAGAGAAGGAATCCTTTGATTAAACAAATGACACTCACTAAGCAGCCTCCTGGTGCCCAGAAGAAGCTACCTCTAAATCTCCCAGCAGCTTTGAGAAATCCTTGCTGTTCACAACTTTTCAGCATCTGAAGCTGGCTGTGCTCTTTGTATTCCCCTGTTTTCTAGAATTCTTGAATCCTCGGCTGGCTACGTTTTGTGACTCCTTGTCTTATCCCTTTTGGCTACCTGGACTCTTGACTTGTGTGACAAACTCTGGCCTGGCTGAGACCTTGCCCTGTGCCTCTTTTCAGCTTCTTGGATTACCTGTGCATGTCCTGGCCTCACCTGACTTTGTTGTAATTGGTTTCCTTAAATAAATCTCTTCCTTTGGATATTTACTGCCCATAAGCATTGAAGAAGAGGAATAATGGTTAAGGATTCTGGGAACTGTTCTCTGGCAATGTTTGAAGACCCAAGTTTCAGAATCACCTATGTAGGCTTACATCAGCTCCGTAAAATAACACCCTAAAAATAGGATAGGGCTATCATCCTCTCCACATTGCTATTGGCTTCTTCATGTATTTGCTGCCTACAGGTACAGGATGTCTGAAGAAAGATTAGATCTCAGGGTTCTTCTTAACATTTTAATTTATAATGTGGGATTTATATGTTGTTGTTGTTTTTGCATGGACAGACATTTAGCACATGCTGCCAGACAGAATTATAAATTTAATTAGTGTCAGGTCTTTTCTCTCCATCCCTACCATGGGATAAAAATAGAGTTGGGAGATATGATAGATCATGTTGTTCTGATAAAATTGCAGTCTGCTGAAAATCCTTCTTTGACACAACCATTCAAGGAACAGGAGCCCTGTCCTTTCTTTCATTTGGCAGCCGTACTGTAAGAAGATGGGTAGCCATTTTATAAAGATACCTCAACGAATGCAATTTTTTTTTTCTCCAGCAGTGCTTGCTTGAAGATTTGCCCGTCCCACCCAGAAACTGAAGAAGCACAGCAATTCCCTGAGACTTCAGCTGGTGCTCTGAGACCTGATAACCCTATATCTAACTCTTAGCCTAGCCTTTTATTTCTGCTTCTCTGGCTTGATCCCTACCTAACTGCAGATGCTTATTGCAAAGCAAAAAGAATTGTCTGTGTGTCCTGTTGCATGCTCAGAGTTCTTTTAAGATTATACAAGTACATGAAGGATCACATTTTCTGTGATTGTGCTCTCTCCATGTGTATTTATCAGAAATATGGATGATCGTCACTAATTGCTGCATATTACCTTATTTCTCAAGTACAGGATCCTCTAAGATCTATTCTGGAAGAAACAGAAGTTGCATAAAGGCATCTACCTATATGAGTGAGAGAACACAAAAGAGAAATCATATCATGGATCCTTTTCCAAAAATATCATCAACATAGATAGTGAATTATTTCCACAAAGAGGAAGATACTAAAACTGATATGAGAAATATTTACCCAAATAGAACTAAATCTAATTGTTTGTCTCAACTACAGTCAATTTTCTGACTTAGTGACTGAATAATGAATCAAATGTTATATAAAATCCACTGATTCAATAGATCTACTCTGTCTGGGCCAACTAACTGGATTAAGACCATGGTTTTCAATGCAAAAGATCCAAAATCCATATTTAGTGCAGGAAATGGTATTTGATTATGTTTCCAGCATTCCACAGCATTCTGAATTTATATAGTTAAACAGATTATTATTAAATAATCTAGATATCAGTCTCACCATAATTCATCATGTAAAGCCTGAATGCCAGGGTGGCAGTGCATATACTTTTGTTTTAATAATATAAATATGTGATATAATGGCAGCTTTTGAAATCTGGACAATCTATCATGATTAGTATACGACCTTTTAGGATCACCTTCCCTCATGCCTCCTTTGAATCATGCAGGGGAATGAGAGGAATAATGTATCAATTATACAGTGAAGGAGTTTACCTGAGTTTGTCGTAAAGGATGCAATATACCTTATGATAAATTCCACCATAGTGGAGGTATTATATCAGGTAAAGGGATTAATTCTGTGAAGATTAATGATTCCAAGGGACTGGAGGTGCTCAGGAATCAATATGGTTATTAGGAGTGTAAGATATTGCTTTTAATAAAGAATGGAACACTGTTCACTAGTACACTGTAGTTACATGCAGACTGGAATCTCACAATAACAAATAGACTTTAAAAGCTGACACACTAATCAAAATAAATAACAACTGTAAGTGGTGGAACCTTCTAATTTAACTGGTTAATTAAATAACCCAGAAAACTATTATCAACATTATGCCTAGATCTCTACATGTTCAAGCTACATGAAATTAAATCAAAAGAATGTGACAAGACATTGACTTTTATCTGACCTCATTCCATGGCATCCCTTGCATTTTGTTATCAATGATGTTTCAGACAATGTCTCTGGGCAGGATTTCATACAGCTTTTGTATCAGCATGAAGTCAATCCACCGGGATAAATTAACCAGACCAAAGTAATCATCAATATACATGGTGAAATATTTCTTGTCGCTTAAGGGTCACCTCTTTCAGTGAAGATATCCTTCATTGTAGGGAAACAATAAAACAATCATAGGATCAACATCTACCATAATGTACGCATGCCCACAAATTTGCAGGCATTTTACCTATTGATATTTGAGTTCTTCATAAACATATGTAGGTTGTTAACAAGACACTATGTTACATTTCACTAAATCTGTTAGGCTAAGGAAGAAGGCTAGACCCATGAGGTTTTCAAACTAACAACCCTTCACCTAACACAACAGTTGGACAGCTCTTGCTTTAAGAAGTCCTAGGATTAGAAGATGGATCTATCAGTCTTCACCACTCATCTCCCTCCTTTTCTCCCACGTCTTTGCTATTTCCACAATATGGGATCAAAAATATGCTGTTGAGTGGTTGATTTTTCCTTGCCTTTCCAGCAGGCAGACTTTCCAAGGACCAAACTCCATACAAAGCTTTGATCAGGTTCATGTTTGATTTTGGTAGTTTCAGAGGGAAGTATATTCAGGGGGCTATAATTGATGCAAAGCAGCTTAATTCAGCTCAGGCTTCATCAAAATCCAAAGAACATCCCTAATTGTTGTTCTGATGTGCCTTCAATGTGTTTCTGACTTATGGTCACCCTGAGGCAAACCTATCATGGGTTTTCCTGGGGGCTGAGAATGTGTGACTTGCCCAAGGTCACCCAATGGGTTTCCATGGCTGAACAGGGAATCAAACTCTGGGCCCCAGGCTCAAAGTCGAATGTTCAAACCACTGTACCACTCTGGCTATGTATCAAATTCCTACATATTCCAAGAAAGAATTTAATAATGTTCATGAATGATATTCTGTATATGGGCATACTCCAACATTACAAGCTAGAAGAGAACTCTTTAGAATCAGCTGGCTTTTTTTCAAGAAAGTCTGAGAATACCCAGCCTTTAACAAACTGAGATGGGAGAGTTTGGCTGTCATTGATAGCTAATTCTGTTTTCTATGTCTTCTATGTTCCATTTGAATTCCCTTCTGGGTATGTGTGCCTTTTCAAAGTTTAACTTGAAAAAATATTAAGGAACTGAACAATCAAAGAGAGAAAAGTAAATGACAAATGGGATGTAATGCAGTATAGTTCACACAAGATAGAGCATGCAAGATTAATCAGATGACTTTGAAGATAAGAAGGTTTGTGACCAAGGGAATTAAAGATCTCCTAATGGGTTAGGATTTCAGCAAAGCCATAGTGTACACACATGTACAAAATGATTCCTTCAGTCCTAAAAGGGTGGTATTTATAAAAAAAAAAAAAGTATAGGATTAGGTAGAAAGTCAAAATGTGATGCAAGAATAAGTCATGGCACCTGTGTTCCTTGATACACTCTTACTGATCTATAAGATGGAGTTAGAATGAATGAAACATAGACTAAAAACACAGGACTGTTAAATATCAAAATTGGAGGAATTTAATCTCATGCAATATATGAAGACCACTAGGAAGAGATATCATAGTTCTAGAGAACACAAAGACAATGAGCTGATGTTAGGACTTGAGACCCAACTTTGCGAACACAAAGGAAGACAACACAGTATCTCCAACAAAACCTGTTAATTTGGATTTATGTGAACTGGTCTCTTGCTGTTTTGTAGAATCCATTAATCCATATCTTGCAAAAGAAAGAGGACAATGTAGGATCTGATCAATAAAGTATTAAGAAAAATAGCAGTAGAAACTTTTGAAACTATATTTTATTTAAAGAAGTTTTATCTTATTAATGACAGCCTATGTTAAGAAAACTAGGAACCATTTAAAATATTTGTTGTATTGTAGGAGTGTTAGTTACTTCGTATTATTGTATATTCTTCCACTTTATTAAGTAATGTTTTGATTACTTTTTAAAGCTATCGTAGCAATTTTTTGTATTGTGTTGTTGTATTGTATTGCTGGTGTATTGTAATTTTTTTCTTTCTTTTTATTCTCTTGGATTGTAGACATGTAGTGGTGTGTCTTAAATTTTTAATAAAAATATATATCAATAAAAATACCCCATTGAATGTAGTGATGAAGATGATGATGATGATGATGACGATGATGATGATGGTGATACCACACAAAAACACAAACACTCTCTTTTTTAGCCATGATTTCCTGTTTTAGCTCTATGTTCACAGGATGAAAGTGATTTACATGGCTACAATTATGACAGCAAAATGGAGCAGAGTGACATGGACACAAATAAACTTATTTAAAACATACGGCCCTTAAAATGTTCTTTGGAGAACTACACTTCACAATGTGCCACTACACACACTATTGCATGCCCCTTATATTATATTACAATTTCTGTCCATAGTGATTCTATGGGTTAATTTGTGTCAGGAATTTTTAAAAATTCTATTGCAGTCTATATAAAGAATAGGATTTCTTTGTATCTGTACAAAGCAGCTATGATTTTCATTATTCTTGCATCTCTATGGGGATTTGGGAAGCTGAAATGCTCCTCTCCATTCTTTTGTGGGCACAACTCATCACTCACTTCCCATTTTCAAACAGCTACACTCCAGCTTTTCCTTATCAAATTTGGGGTCTGAATAATATCCCAAACAATTAAGCACATAAGAAGCAGAAACTCATACAAGTTTACCATAATGGAAAAATAACAGAAGTAATCCTACGGGAGCTTTTAAACTGTTCTGGGAACCAAAATAATTGCCTACACTTCAAAGAGAAAAAAGAAAGCATCAAACAGAAATGGTTAGCTTAATAGAAAACAACACTGTACATTAAAAAAATACATCTGGTATACTCCTGACATCATCATTTATTTATTTAATGGATTTAATGTCATCAATCTAATGGTTTAAGACTGCAGATCTAAACACAGTTCTTGGGGAATGCACCCAACTGCATGTAGTAGGATGCTTATGAGTAAGCATGTAAAGAATTGTACTGTAAGGCACTGTGTTTAAAAAGCCCTCTACTCAATAAACATTATAAATACAGTTGTTGTTGTTGTTGTGTATCTTCAAGTTGTTTCTGACAAATAGTGACCCTAAGATGAACTTATCACAGGGTTTTCTGGGGCTGAGAGTGTGTGACATGCCAAAGATAACCCAGTAGTAACAGTGATGATGATGATGATGGTGGTGGTAGTGGTGGTGAAACCACACAAAAACACAAACCGCTTCTTATAACAACAATAAACAAAGGGGGGAAAAACCCTATGTTTTTCTCTTCAAAAAGAAACAAATTTGTAATAAAATCTATTCTAGTTGACACCAAAGTATGGTCAATTTTTTTCAAAAGCCTCTGATTCTGGTCTGAGGATTTTGCCCAAATTGCTACAAGTACATGGTCAAGTTAGCAAATTAGTTCTGCCAATTGTTATTTTATATTGATTTAAATTGTGCACTGTGGTAGGATCTTGCGAAACAGAGCAAGATGTAAGTAAATAAATAAGATATTAAAAGAATTTTCCATGAAAAAACAGAATTTTCCATATCCATTTTCCATGAATAAACGAATCAGTTCCCTTTACTTTGAAATGTCAACATCATCTTTTTCGTTTCCTCTTCATTTTCCCCAGGTCAAGAAGTGAGACAACTATTTATCTCCCATACCCCAGCATATCAAAGTTACTTTCCGTATTGTCATTACAAGCTCCTCATTGCTGGGATCTTCCCAGCTTCATTCATATATATATATTCTTGATCCCAACCACTTTCAAGTGTATTAGGTATGCTGTTTGTGGGTTTCATATTCTGAGTTGGAATCATGTGACCATACATTACAATCTTTCAGTAATGTATTGTTCAGAGTTTGGAAATGTTACTTTCATGGCTGCAGCTCCCAGAGCCCTCCAGACATCCTAGTCACCTGCCATGCTGTCAGGTGGATTCTGGGACTGACAGTCCAAATTCTGGTATAGTTAATAAGGCTGGGCAAATCTGTAATTTTTGGGTTCTCTCATATTCAAATTTTAAATCTCAAGTGCTTTACATCCCATTTTCATGTTGACTTTTTGCTTGTCTCTAACTATAGTGTAATCATTCTAATTTGCAAGCTGTCTTGTAAACAAATCTAGATGAAAAGTGGGCTACAAATAAAGCTAACAAAACTTGCATGTAACTGCTAGAGGTTAGCAGCCGAGCAAAAAAAAGGTGTCAGAGCATGTAAGAACTAAGCAATCAAAGCCCTCTAGCTGGATGGGTTTCCCCACATTTGATTTATTTTTAAAATCTGAATTTCTTTTTGTTGTGTTGTCTTTATGAAGAAATTTGCAAAATTTGGTAACTTCTAATTCTTTTGTAAAAAAAAAATTGATTGCAGCAGCCATTGCCCTTCAAAGATAAGTCCCACTGTGTTCAGTGGGATTGCTTGAAGATAAGTGGCTTTGGGTTGATGTTATAACTAACTAGCGTATTTATCCAGCGCTGCCTGGGATTTTATTTTCTCATAGGTAATGCTTGTTAGAAATACTTTAGGAATGACCTTACCTTACCTTAGGAATTAGATGTGGTTGAAATACACAGATTTGAGATCCTGTGTCTATATTCCCCAAACTGTCTTGTCCAGTACCTGTGACTTTTCCCCATAGTCTCCAATCCAATCTGTATTCAGAGTTATTAACATACAGAGGTTGGGTTCCTATGGGAATACATTGGCCTTCTCCTTGCTGCTAGGCCTTGTCACCATAGCAACTGGCCCAAGCTCTCTGACTGAGAATTCTAAAGGCCCCTCCCTAAACTGCTAACCTCAGGATTCCATAGAATCTTCACAGGCAGCCAATCGTATGACATCTTCACCTGCCTGACATGGACAAACAGATAAACTTACTCACAAACTTTCACTTTTATATAGTAGATTAAATGAAGAAAGAAATTAAATGTATACCTGCAGTAGCACATACATTGGTGAAGGTGGCTTCCATTAGTTGTCAGGCTTCAGAATTGTCCTGCAGTGCCTTTGATTGAGTTCTCCATTTATTGGGTTCTCCCCCTTTGCCTAAAAACATGTGTTAATTGTATAATTAACACCTCTCTCACATGAATAGCCTGTCTTTTTATGCCTATTCCATCATACCCCTGCCACAAACAGCGGTGTGTTTGGATCAATTTACCCTGACAACCCTGGAAGCTGATTAGAAATGTATAGATAGTCTTGAAGAAAAGGTACCTTCAAAAGACCTTAACAGGAAAAAAGAGGCAAAAGAACCATCTATTGATGAAACAAGATTTCACCATTCATTCCTGTTTCCAATTCGGGGGGGGGGAGAAGCTGGGGTGTGTAATTATGGTAAGTGGGGTAAATTAAAAGTCATTACCAAAACAGAAAATGGTGTGTATTATAGGCTTTTTTCTTTTTTTAAAAAAAGTCTTTATTTATTTATGAAAAAGAGAAGTCGTTTTTTTAAAGAAAGAAACACCTGTGAGTTGAAGTTTGCAGCTTCCTTTCATTTTATGTCTCAAATTAAGGAAAATATATATCATATCTCAAATTAAGGAAAAGCTGAACTAGAAGATTAAAATGGAGCATATTTGAGGGAGGGATGTGGGTGGAAATGGTTTGATTTCTCCAGAAATAAAATTGTCACTTTTTGTTGTTTTGCACATATTTATTTGTGTAAATAAGAAGATCCTATACCCCATTCCCCAAATACTGCTAAATCAAAAAGAGAAGCAAGATATGCCAGTAAGTCACAATGAGCTATCATGGTCATGCAGTACCAAATAAATACTTCACTCAGAGACGCGGTCAGGATACTCCAAACGTCTGTTGAAGATACATGATAAATGGAGGTCATTATTTATAAAGTGCTAGAGGTTATTTGTTAATTGTTTCTAATATTGTTAGCCTTCCTTTCCATCAGAAGGCACACTAGACATCTTAGCAACAAAGAGAATAAAAATATACAAATAGACAAGTATATGAGTCATTAAGAAACTGGTGGCAATTGTACCACCTGACAGTAAACTTGTACTTGAACCATCCTGCCACAATGGTGAGAAGATATCACCATAGTTTCAAACTTGGTTAGTAATTGGGGAAAGGAGAATGGCGGTGGTATAACTCTTAGAACATCTTGATAGCACTGCTTTACCAGATGGTTCTCCATCCATATCTTATCCAGTGTGGTAGTCTGCAGATTCATTGCATAATGAGAATAAAAATCAACGTGCCACTTGAGATATCTACTATATAAAAGTCAACCTTTGTATGTTTGTCTGTGTCAGATGAAGACCTCATATGATTGGCTGCCTGAGAACATTCTATGGAATCTTGGGGTTTGCAGTTTAGGGAGGGTCCTTTAGAATTCTCAGCCAGAGAGCTCAGGCCAGTTGCTATAGAGATGAGGCCTAGCAGCAAGGAGGAAGGCAGTGTATTCCCTCAGGAACCCAACCTCTGCATGTTAATAATTCTGTATACAGATTGGATTTGGGAATATGGGGAAAAGTTACAGGTATTGAACAAGACAGTTTGGGGAATTAGAGACACAAGATCTTAAATCTTTCTCACAAGTATTACCTATAAGAAAATAAAATTCTAGGCAACGCCAGGTATATACACTTGTATCTGATAAATGTATAAGCATGGTTTTGCACTGTTTTATTTTTATTTAGTTTGATGGCACTCTAGATTAATGATGGCATAGAATGTTTTCCTTCCTATGAAGAAAGGTGCCTTTTTTCTTTAAAAGCTGCTGGTTTAAAATGGAATAGGATATAAGTTTATTTATGTCTTGACTACTATTTTGGGTAATAAAACTTCATTTGAGTAACAGCAATAAAATATGAACCTAGTGTCAAAGCCAAGCAACGGATCAAGAGGGAAATGCAATACCAGTGAGTACCAGTTCAGTGGGACTTACTCCCAGGTAAGGAAGGATAAAGAACTGCGGTGTTAACAGCTCCTAGTTGTTGCTGGCATTAACGTCTGGAGATTCTTTTTTCCTCTTTAAACTGCACACTTAGACAAATTTCCTTTATACTATGTACACAAGTAGAACAAAACCTGACAATATGTATTCAAATAAATGATGCATGTTAATTATATTGTATGTGGCAATTAATTAAAGAGTACCGTACATTGACTCCCACAATTTCAGCATCATTCATTTCTCTGCATCTTCAGACAGCGCCTAGCAGCTCTTGGCATTCAGTGTTTAGGCAATTTATTCAAGCTTTCGATATAGTCTGAAAATGTCGAAGTTAATGAAAGTTCTTGAATAAGTTCCAAACAGCTAGTGCATATAAACAGCAGAATAGCAAAAACAACCCTGCATATATTTGCATGTTTGAGTCACTGCATTCATACATAAAAATAGACCTGCAAATGGACAATACAGATTCCAAATAATCTGAATAACAATATTTAGTATTTTAACAGGCTGTCTGGAATAACATGTCATGTTTTGCAGATCAATCTACTGATGGTTATATTGTTCTAGGTAGCCATTATATTTATGATCCCTTTATGCCTTCTGAGTTTATTTTTTATTCCATGACTGAATCATAATGGTCAATGAAAGCCATGGAAAATTTAATCTATGAAAAATGTGATGAACAATACAATTAAAATAAGTCGTGCTGAAAGGGTCAGGAACATTTTGCTTTATAATGATAGATTCAAAGAAGGAGGGTGAAATTTGCAAAAGGAGGCACACCTTTCACCTTTCCCATGCATTCATAGAAGTGTACACAAAGCCCTTCCATTATTCCTCCATTATTTATACAGGAATTAATGTGTGGATGTAGAAGCAGTAGCAGGCCAAACTCTTAGCAAATGAGTGGCTAGAGTCATACACCAATTCCAAAGTTCCCAGAAAAGAATAATCAGGAAGGATGATGCCTGCCTGCTATTACTGTCCTTAAAACTGGGATAAATAGACATTTGTCATTTAGTTCAGTATGTGCCTGACTAATTTTTATTACCCTCTGACTTAAACCCAATTACAAGCCCCAACCAGAATAGACACACTGAATCAATGGAACTTATATCAGCATTGATTTATCAGGTTTTCATTAATTCAATGAGTCCACTCTAATTAAGACTAACAACAATTTTCCTATAGGTCTGAATCCTACCAGACGCAGTGAATTAATGGTGTGTTGACTCTTGATTCAGTAATTTATTGAAAGAGTTTGGTGAAGCTGTGACTATCCACAGGAATCCAGTCATGCCCCATATAAATTTGTCCATATATCTATTTTTTATATGAGAGGTGTAGAAAGTGTGGCCCAATGTTTCTTGTTCGATGATGACTCCCATTAGTCCTAACCAGCATGAAGAACCATTGCAATTGCTGCCCAATGACTGTAGAGTTGCAAGTTTTCCACCATTAAAGCTATTTTTTTTTAAAAAAAAAATGCTGTTTATCATTAAATCTTTATCCCACATTCTTCCATTGTGTTGATGGCTGTGTACATAGGTTCTTATGAAGTTAGCCTATACACATGAAGGCTAAAGGGGCGATGGGGCAGGGAGGCGTACTTGTAGGCCCTACCTGAGGGTCACCCCTATGCACTGGCTTCTTCCTCCCTGTTTCAGCCTTAGAGTTTTGAGCAGCAAAGTCTGAAGAAGGCATTTATTTCTGTTCAAATGAGTAGAAGCATGCAGTTTTGTTGGCCTCTGCAGTTCAACATGGAAGGTTTTCGCGTGCAGTTTCTGTAGCGCGAGGGCTCCTTGAGCATCGCGTGAATGGGAGTGTCGGCCCGTATGACGCACTCCCATTCACGCGACGCTCACAAGCCTAAAGCGGGACACACGTGCATTTTCTTATTTTTGGTTCTAAGCCAAAAATACTGCGTGGTCGCACAATGCTCCCGGGGTCCTCGCGAACTTACCTGCGTACGGTGCGTCAAGCAAGCTGGGCCAGTCGCGCTTCCTTCCCCAGCACAGCCTACAGCTCCCAGATTGTGCTGCGGAAGGAAGGAAGGGGCGCTCGTGCAACTGGCAAACAGCTGCAGGAGGCAGAAGGGCTGCCATGAGTGGCTCGCGCAAACGGCTGCTCATGCGAGCACCGCCCCCGACCGCCGCGATGAAGGTAAGGTGCGAAAAGGTCCATGGTGAGGTCACAAACAGGGGAGTTAGGGAAGTTAAGGATGGGGCCTGCATCCACAGCTGGAGCACCATCACCACCACTACTGTTTTAGTTCTTATGGGTCTAAGGAGAACCTCTGCATAGTTATCTATCCTATACAGTAATTCAGTGAGATATGTTAGACTAAAAGGACTGTCTCTATCATTTCTCAGAGTGGGATAGATGCTTGAAGCAAGAGAGTAATGAGGATACATTAGAGATTAGAGCTGTGGGCGCCATGTGGCCTATCCAATACACCCTAAACCAAAATCGGGGAGTTATTCATTAGAATAAATTGCATTACCTATAATTCATTCATTCCTTCTTTTCTTCCATCTTTCCCCCTCATCATCATTGTCATCATCATCATCCTCTTCCCAAAACAAAACCATAAAAAACTTAAGTTTAAAAGGAGCATGAGGAAGAATTTGCTTTTGGTATTAATGAGTAGCATTTTCTAGTTACCTTTTCTAAGGACTTCTTTGAAGAAACTTTTAGGTAGTATCTCAATCATCACATCATTGTCATTTAATTATTTATTATTTAACAACAATGAAAGCGCACCCTTCCAAAGTCATACAGTCTAAAACATTTACACATGTGCACACGGGGGAAGGACAGAGTAAAGAAAATATAAAATTTACTATACAATTATAAAACAGATTATCCACATATAATACAAAAACAATACAATATAAATAAAGCAAAGTGACAAATACATTCATCAAAGTATGCAAATTTAAACTAAAAATAAATTAAGAATTAAAATTAAAGCAAGTATTAAACTAAAACTCCAATAGTTAGAACTGGTTAATTTGTGATTTTTTATTATTTCTTTTCTTAAAAAAAAAATGAAAAAGTAATGAAAAAGCAATGGCTAGTGCAACAACTAACACAAAAACTTCCCTTTCAGACATTGCAAGAAGCAATGTGATTTTTTTTTAGTGCCCTTTCCAGCTCTGTCCTAAATTAACTTGCATTTAACTTAACTTATAATTAACTTAAATACAGTTGACAATGCCATTCCTTCCACAGTGTTAAATGCAGATTCTACTGTCACTCAGTTGGCTACTCTGTATAGAATAGGAAAGGACACCATATGTTCATTTACCTGAGCAGCAAACTGTGTTGGGTCAGTCTGAATGAAAATGACTACTTCAAGACAAGATGAGCAAGGATTTAAATTTAAGGAAACTACCACCCATGGGAAGGATCAGAAAGATATACAGATATGACCAAATGTTATTATTTATGAAAAAGAACCAACTGATCATCACAATATGTCATTTAAAAAATAACTCACAATGTAACTGAATACTATGAGTATTTTCAACCTTTATCCAATCTTACAATATATTGTAGACAGCTACATATGAATCATAACACCCATGTACATATACAAAAGGAACCCACATAGAAGGCTCAGAGACCGCAATATAAAAAACTATTAATGGTAATAGGCAACCAGCAGACAACATTGTACAAAAAAGCTCCAGATGTCTCTTCTTCTACCTCATATATTAAAGGCACTGTACATTTCATCTACAAAATTGATAACATGGGGGTAGGGAATATTTTTTGTTTAATGATGTTAGATGTCAATTCCTTACACATGTCTAGCCCCCACAATGAGAAATGTAGTGTAATTACAGAAGTGTTGGATTCTTGGAAACATTCCCCCCTACCTCGTCATTTTCTGTTAGACATTGTGGACATATTGCTTGAAAATAATTCAACAGTTTTATTTACAGATTAAAGGTATAGCAATGGACAGTCTTGTTGCACTCAGCATTGCCAATTTATTTATGATCTCACTTGAAAATACAATCATTTTGAACACATCTGTTACTCCATTCTGTTCCTTTTGGGGTTTTATGGATGATATATTGACAATATATTTCTTGTATACAATGATTACAGTACAGCAAATGCCTTCACAAAATGGATTAAGTTTCAGTGATGCCTACTAAATCATATTTGCCTTCTTGTGTTAAGAGTTCAAGCTCATCTTATGTTTCCTATGTTCTGTTCACTAGAATGTAGATATTTAAGACTATGGGCCATTCTCTCAATCTGTTTCCTTGTTTCTCTCCGCCCACTCTTGGGTTGCTATACTATTTCCTCAGTTCCTCCTGTATCGTTGAGGCTATTGTCTCCAATACTTGCGTCCCCTGCCTTCTCGATTAGAGTCTCTCTCTTGTTAAATATCTTATTGCTTTTTAGCAACAGCCCCAATCTGCCATTCTATGAATACCTTGTATCCACTCCCATTGCTTTGTTGACATGGAAAGCAATGAATTTGAAGCAGGGAACCTCTTATATGTGGGGAGCTCTTCATGCAATTCTGAAGCCTGATTTTCCAAGGGTAAACAGATGGGTTAGTGTTAATTTGCTCCTCTGTTTACATGTTTAGTCAGTTCTTATGTAGAATACCTGAATTTGGTTTTATGTATTAGAGTGGTTACTGAAACCCACTATGATTACTACAAATGGTCCTAACACATCAAGTGCTTTCAGCGTTATCCTCCAATCAGATATGCTCCTGAATTATAAATTCATTTCATGCATTAGTGTAAGGCACCATATTGTCAGTTGTCACTGTATATTCATAAAATCAACTTTGTATTGGGCAGATTAATATTGTTTTCAGTGACTATGACAATGTAATTTGCATAGGTCAATATTTTTGAAACCATGATATTTTGGTCAGCAAAGGTACAAACAATTGTGCACGATACCACTATTGCAATCATAAAAGTATATGGACTGACATGACTGTTGCTAAGAATAACACAATTGTATGCACAAATGTATGTACCTTTAAAAAAAAAAACCTTTCTGAAATAGAAGTGCTGTAGATGGGTTTGACATTTGCATTCGGTTAATTCGTTTGTGGTTTCCATCCTTCTTGTCTTTCCATGCCTTTTCAAGAATAATTATAGGATTTGAGGCTTCCCATCCTCTCATCGTGAAATACATCATTTAGGGATAAAGGATTACTTTATCCTCTTTTTAATCAAAAACTACACTGGTACCTGTCAAGGTCATCATTACCAATTATCCACATGCTACTCTCCTTCCCCACCTTTTGTAAAACAAATATTTAAAACATCCAGCTAATTCTATCCATAGAAATATTAGTAAGATTCTGCTGACAAGCACATTTCAAAAGAAGTGCATTTATAGTAATGAAAGCCCAGCTTGCTGGCGTTTCAATTAATTTCCTTTAACCATTAAAAAGTCAAGTGAGAGCTCCCAGACTAATAATTAAGGGAAGGTATTCTAAGCTGGGAAATTTCTGGTTCAGAAATTGCACTGCAGCCATGATTTTACTTAAGAGGCATCTTAGACAAGCTCTTTTGTCAACATCAGCCCATCAACCTCTCCTTTTTGTCCTCTAGAGTTGATAGTATAAAAGGTTCGAGCTTGGGGAAGTGGGCAGATGGAAGAAGTTAGCCTCATGTGTTTGGAATTTTTCAAAATAAATTATTAAGAGGATGGAAGTTTTACTTTTTCAGAGGACATCTGAAAAAACATCTGCAAAATTCCATCATCAGCATAGTCAATGGTCCACAAAAGTAACTTTTCCAACTTTCTATTTATAGCCAACTCTTCAACAGGAAAGACTGTTGAACTAGCTTATGATATAAGATAGGTCCCGTGCTTGCAATTAACTGGTAACTAGGGAACGGCTAGTTTAAGATAACTAGTTAATTGTGATCATTTCCTTTTTCTAGAAAAGATGATATAACTACCTTATCTTGCAATCATAATGATAGATATTGCTATTCCATTTTAACTTTTAACATTACATGTACATGTGTCTATATGTGTGTGTGTGTACGTAATATATATATGTATATATGTATGTATTTTATATATATTATATTATATATATAAAATACATACATATATACATATATATGTAATGTATATACGAATATATGTATTAATGTGTGTGTGTATACACTTGCTCAATTTTCTATTTTTGCTTAATTTTCTATTTAGATTTTTTTCTCTTCTTTTTTTCTTCATTATTATTTCTGATATATATAGAATACTTTGATACGTTTATACATCTTTCTACTTTGTTTTGTTAAAAATAAATAATTAAAAAATAACATTACATTTGTACTTACAAGGAAGTAGTATCACTAAGTAGTAGAGGACATTTACAACATGATTCAGCTGCTGATAGCTGGGCTTCTGAATGAAAAACAATCAGATGTGATTTTGAGTAAGTGAAAGTATTTTTGAGAAGAATACTTTAAAAATAAATATAACCAATTGTTTTGCGGAACAGACTCTTGAAACTACAACCAATTACTTTTAAAACCAACTTTAACACCAGCTTGGGAAGCTTTGGAGTGTGCAGTGTTTGCTGATGTTCTGAGTATCACATTTAAAAGGCAAAGAAGTTTTCTCACTGCATTTCAAGTGAGATAACATAGATAACAGATCAAGATGGCCAAGGAGTGGCTGAGTCAATATTATGTGGACCAGACAAAGCCTAAGGAACTTGAAAATTACTTAGGACTATCCTGCCTACCTTAAAGACACAAGATCCTGGCAGAGCTTGGAAAGTAAGCTGGGCCAGTCCTCAATGAATACCAGGTGCTGTAGGCCACCTCTGAATACTCCTTGCCTAAGAAAACCCTATGTTCCACATTTGCCAGCATATAAGATGCACTCCCCCCCAAAAAAAAATGCCTTCTGAAAATGGAGTGTATCTTATACATTGGCAAATATGGTAACTTCTGCCAGGCCAAAATGCAGAGAAAGGTGAGGGTGTGTGTGAAAGGAGTGCTGTAGCAAGAATCTGGTTGGGGAGAAGTCCCCAACAGGAATAGGAAAGAAAAGAGCCCCTTTCACTCCCCCTGCCTTTCCTTTTCTTTTTGCCTTGGGGAGGACTTCTCCTCACCAAGGCAAAAATGACAGGAATGGGAGAGAAGGGAGGTCCTTTTACTGCCCCCCTCATCTTTCCTTTCCTTTTTGTCTTGTCAGAGTACAAAAATAAATTTTCCTAAAGAATACAGTCTGAAAATAAGGTGCATCTTATATGTCAGTGTGTCTAATACACTGGCAAATACAGTAATTCATGGGGTCACCCAGTGGCAGAGCTTGGAGTGTGTGGAGTGGGGGTGGGAGGGGGGTGGGACTATGGCACAAGGGCCATGGCCACTGTGCAGGGGGTGTGGTTGCAGTGTGTGGGGGCATGGCCAGGGCATGCAGGGGCATGGCTACTGACTGGGATGCCCCAGAAACATTGCTGCCCAGTGCAAATTGTCCCCCTGCCCCCACATTCCTACGTGACTGAGGTTACCATAATCAACAGGCAACTAGCAGGCATACACACACACATGCATACACTGCCCTTGGCATAATTTTGTTGCCAGTTTTGTCACTATGTCCTTGAGCTGAAGGAAGTTTAGCTCTGACATAGTTCAGTGCCTTTCACATTCCATTTTCTGTCCATTTTTGCACTGTTTTGAGATGTGCCAGCAGGAGAGATGTACACCCAATCCTAACCCCATACAGCCAGGGCATTTTTGAATTAGGGTTGTTCTGTTCATTTCAGAATGTTATGTTTCCTCATGTTAAGGGAGTGGGGGGAGTTAAGATGCAAGGCAGCATGTTTTGTGTGATGGTCATAGTTCCAAATATTTGTCAAGAAAAGGCCCAGCTAAGCAAATCACTTCTATTCATGTGTAGACCTGAAAGTTAAATG
Source organism: Ctenosaura bakeri (assembly GCA_948474755.1). Lineage (NCBI taxonomy): Eukaryota > Metazoa > Chordata > Lepidosauria > Squamata > Iguanidae > Ctenosaura > Ctenosaura bakeri. The sequence goes on from CAOLHI010004748.1 coordinate 36,051, forward strand.
CTTGCATCTCTAGATAACAGGATATGTACTTGAAAATTTGTGACTGAATTATTTTGGTAACTTTGATCTCATTTATAAGAAATAAAAGAGAGCAAAATGAAGTCACATTTAATTAAGACCCAGTCTCCTGAGAGTTTATAAAACGGGAACTTTTCTTTGCCATACTGTATAATTGGCATTCAGGACATATTGTGCCTTTCGTTCATTGGTGTAAATGTGCTTCAGCACTAGGGACGCATTTCTGTAACATAACCATAACATAACATAACTGGATGCTGTATTGCATGCTGGTGCAGTTATCAGTACAATGCATGTTCTCAGTGATTCAGCCCAATATCAAAAAGGACTGCAAAAGAGAAGCAACGTAGACTGGATTTTTATTATTCATGCATTCATTTGTAGTATTCGTATACTATTTGATGTAATAAATTCTTTCAGTATCTTACATAAAAATAAATATGTGCTACAATATATTACCACAATATTACCACAATCAGTACAAAAATATTGTGGGCATAACTGTTACTAACTAGGAAATGCATGTGTAAATACATACATTTACAACTAGGGTTCAAAACTAGTCACTGTTTTTTCTTCTGAGGGCCATGATCCAGAGGATAGGTACTGTCACTGAGAAGGCTCAGTCTTCTGCTTAATCCACAAGTTACCACAAGATGGGGTAATGAGTTAGGAATTTCAGGACCCTGCTATTGTTATCCTTAGGTGATCATTTCTTTCAAACCTGTTAGAACAGTCTGTTATCAACTTTAATCTTCTAGCTGTTTGGGACTTCAGCTCCCAGCATCTATCATCAGTGGCCAGGCTGGTTAAGGCTTCTGGGATTTGAGGTCTAGAACAACTGGAGGATCAAGGGATGATGGACAGAAAGTTCTATAGACTAGCCAAATTAAACCTAGCCATGGACTGCAAACCACTAGTGATGTGTTCAACCACTTATTTACTTTCTCATCCTGAAAGAGGAAAACCAAGTCTCAATAGTTGACTGGTGGACTGAGTCTGCATTTATGGGGCCACCAGTTGTACAGGTCTTACCCCCTTTAGTTTGTTTTGATTAGACATACTCTCTAACTGCCCCAATTTGGCAGAGACAGTTTGACTAATCCTCTTTGTCAGCTGCTTTTAAAATGTCCCAGCTTCTCTCTCCACTTCCCACTTTCCTCCTTTGTCCTTGCCAGAGGATAGAGGACAGACACTTTATTTTGGTCATTGACCAATAAAATAAATACAGTCATGGACACTGGTAACAAAACAGATAATTATGATAATTCACATCAACTACTATTAACCATTTGAGGGTACATCTTGCAAATAATATAAAAAAAATTGCTACTTTAAGTATGACAGTTTGTTCCCAGTTATCCAACAGATAGCGTAAATAAAAGACATCAGATTGTCCTGGGAACTGGGTTAGCAGGGGAGTAATCAGCTGTTGGTGAATATCCCTGTAAAACTGACAGTACAAGAGAACATGGGCTATAAGTTTCTATAGCATCAGTGTTGCAAGAGCAAAATCGGATCTCATAAGGAATTTTCCTGTATTTCCCTTCCAATACCACTGTAGGGAGAACATTGAATCTAGCCAATGATAAAGCTCTCTTAAATTTGGGTACAGTAACATAGTATAAGTATGTGGCTGGTTTAAAAATCAGCATTTGCCTGTTGGCAAATGTATAGTTAGTAAAGGCAGCAATTTCTGTTTGACCTTCTATATTTGTCCTTGCCTTACTTCAGTTGGTTCTAATGGATAGAAAAGTGCAAAAGTAGTTTGTGCTCAGCAGGGAGGAGAAGAGAGAGAGAAAGGAGGAACCTTGCCATTCCTGGCAGCTAATTAACAATTTTTGCCATCTTGACCACATTCTGGTGTTGCTTGGCTGCACATACCTTGGTTTTCATCTGTGAAATGTTAGAGGGTATGATTGTGTGGCATTTTTCTGGCTGTGGTAAAGGGCATCTTTGGGTTGATTGCCTCACTCCACATTATGGTACTTTCAGTATTACTTGACCGTCTGGTCATAGAATAATAGTCAATTGCACTGTTTACATAAAAAAGTTCTACATTCAATTCCAGACATCTCCAGATTGTGGACATCTCCATCAGCCAGAAAAGAGTCCTATCTGAAATACTGGAGAGGCAGTCCAAGAATGAAATGCTCAACTAGACAAACCAGTAGAATGATGCAGCTTCCTACATTTAAGCATGATAATTTCAAAGATATTATGTGACTGCGTAAAGATTGATTCTATGTTCATGTCTACTTGGAGTTTGTGTGTGTATGTGCTTTAATCTTCTTTTTTAAAAAAGAGTGCTTATTTTTGAGCATTTTTTGAAACCATGCAGATAGCTGGAGCATTTTTCCATCACTGACAAAAGCATATATAAAATGTGTTCTGGACAACCTGAAATGTGTGTGAAGGGATACTTTTCTACAGCCATATATTAATGTGTGAGCAATAAAAATTGCACAGAATGAAGTTACTGTAAGTTTTCTGTCACTCTTCTTACTTTCTGAAAAAAGCACATTCACATGTGGGTGAAAAGTACATTTTTGTACTGAGATAGCAAAAGGTATCTATTGGCAGGAAAAAATGAGGGCGTTGGGGTTTACATGTGGGTTAAAAATACATTTTTGTACTGGGGTAGCAGAGGGTATCTATTGGCAGGGGAAAATGAGGACATTACCCTTCCAATAAGAATTCTGTCCCTCATGAAATTTTCCTTCTATCTCAAAATTTCTAGCATTGCAATAATTTAAAACTTCATTTGAGTATTTATAATTATGGTTTGGGTAGCCACAGAAAAGAGTGAGGCAAAGTTGCCAAATGAATGCAAACAAAAAAAAAATAAAAGAGTTCTGTTGTTGTGTGCCTTCCAGTCATTTCCACTTTATGGTGACGCTGAGGCAAACTTATCATGGTGTTTTCTGGAGCTCAGCATGTATAACATGTCCAGGATCACCCAGTGGTTTTCCATAGTTGAGTGGGAAATCAAACCCTGGTCTCCAGGGTGATAGTCTAATACTCAAAACACTACACCATGATGGCTCTCTAAAAAGAGTTCTAGGTGTGAATAATTTTCGATGTTTCACTCTCTGTAATGTTAGAAATTTAGCAAAAAATCATTGGATGCAGAATTTTTATTGGCAATGCTCTCATTTTACTCCCATCCCTAGTGGCTGTACCATTATGGGGTAGATTGGTAACACAGAACAAGGAACCTATATTTGAATCCTAACAGAGGATAAATGTGAACAAGAGTTTCTTCATTATCTTGGTGTGTACTTTTATGGTTACACAATAGACAATTTTGTCAACAAATACCAGTGTAGGAGGTCTCAGGCATTACCACAGGATAACGGCTTTATTTTTGGTAATTTACTTGTGAAATGCATAGTGCTAGGTATGAATATAATAGTGACTGAAGTGTTTATTAAATCTTGTCACTTTTTGTTTCTGTTGAAAATGTTCTAACTCCAATTAAGAAATCTTCTGGGTCTCATTCTATCTCCTTATCATGCATAATCATAAAGTGATCATAAATAACCCAATTATCAGCATGTTTGTGTGATTAACTATGAATTGTGTGCATTTAAGTGTGAAGAAAAGGATGGTGACCGCAAAGGGAGGTTCAAGTTAATTGTAATTATAGATTTTTCAAAATAATAAATACAGTCTAATATGAAGAACATCGGCAACTATATTTTAGGTAAATAATTTATGCAATTCATATCTACTTACAGCTTTACTATTAGGGATTCCTAAAGGTGCAGGAGAATCAAAGGACAACTAGTGTTAACCAAAAGCAGTCCTCATCGAAGTACTACTACAAGGGAGACTAGATTTTACTTTAATGAAAAGTAAGCTTGGAAGTTGTGATTAGTAGCAAAAGAGCAGTGAGAGGCTGGGAGAGACTGCTTACTTAGATGTTGTTGTTGTTGTTATGTGCCTTCAAGTTGACTCTGACTCATGACAGCACTATCCATGGAGTTTTCTGGGGAAGATTTATTCAAAGGAGGTTTGTCATTGTCTTCCTCTGAATCTGAAAGGGTATGACTTGCCCAAGGTTAGCCAGTGGATTTCCATGACTTTAACAGTGATTTGAACCCTGGTCTCCCAAATTCTTAGTCCAACACTCAGACCACTACACCACATTGGCTCACTTACCTCCATGTATTTTTTCTTACTAATCTTCAGTAACTTTTCTACCTATGGTTGGAGGGTAAGATTCCTCTGTAGTAATTTTCTTCTTTGAGTGACCAGTGTGGGAAATTCCAGGCTGATCCCATTTTTGTGAAACCAGAGACACTGTGATCCTATGATGTAAGGGACATATCAGGGAAAAAATTTTAACCAGGATTTTTAGAAATTTATTATTTAGCTTGTAGACTTTTGTTCTGTTAGAAAGAAAATAGTGTCACATTTTCTGCTGCATCTATCTTCTTTCTGTCATTGCCAGAGTAAAATAATCAAATAAGCTTGTGCAATCCAGTTTCAATAGTAGAATTACCACTTCCACACAGGGGATGTGTGGGTATTTTGTCACTCAATACCTTGTTTAATGACAGCTAATAACAGCTACCTGATAAAATAGCTCTGGAAGGCAATCCCCTGCATGTGTCCTTGGAAATATATCCCACTGATTCCTGAGTTATACAGGACTTATCAGGTGTTAAACCCCACTGAACTTTATGGAGTTTCTTTCTGAACAGACATTAATGAGAGGACATTTGTTACTAACACCAACTGGAGACTCCCATGTCAGTGTCTAATGAATCCATGCTTTATGTGAGCTATTCAGTATACTGATCCCATATCTCTCCAAGGTTCAGCACCTTGGATAGCTCCTTTAAAGTTTGTATGAAGGCCTGGAAGGGATTCATCACTCCATTGACATGGAAGTCTTTCATGTTGGATGCTGGCTTTTACTTTTATTTTCTGCATTTCTTTCTTCCATGGAGCACAAGATGGCTTATCCCACTCCATTTTATACCAATGACCACCCTGTGAAGTATGTTAGGCTGAAAGAGGTGGGGACTGATCCAGAGGTGTAGCTATAGAGAGAGGTCAAAATAAGGACATAAGCCCTCTCCATAAGAATTCTCCCCTCCTCATGAAATTTTCCTTCATTTCTCAAATTTCTAGCATTGCAGTAACTTAAAACTCAGTGCTGAACATTTAGAAATGCTATTAAAGCATCTGAAGAAGACAGGCAAGGAGTGTTACTAAGAGAATGTGAACACAACAAATATAAGAGCTCTGGGTGCAAAAAAATTACATTGTTTCACCCTTTGCAATGTTAGAGATTTGGAGACCGAAGGAAAAATTCATTCGGGGGAGAATTCTCATTTGGAGGAAGAATGCTCTCATTTCCTCCCTTCCCCACATAGCTATACCCCAGGGCTGTTCCAAAATCACCCATTGAGATTTATGGCTGATGACGGGATTTGAATACAGTTCTCCTCCATCTGACTGTTGGCAGGGCTGTCTTTTACTCTAGTGTTGGAGCAATATACCTGAGAAGTACATAGCCACGAAGCTCTGTATCAATACAAGTGATTTTGATGATAAACTGAATTTATCTAATAGCACCCAGGTTTTACATTTATAGGAATGAAATCTTTAAGAAGTTGAAAATACACAGTTAATGACTATTTGTCTACACACTGTCTGTGCCCACAAATAGTCTGCTTTTCTAATCTTTTACATGCAATAAAGGCACATAAAAAAGGACATTTTAAAAGCATCAGAGGCTGTATTTTCTCCTGCAGAAGGGGTCTACTGGGAATTACTGCAGGCATAACTACTGCTTGTGTGAGATGTATCGTTGTTGTTGTGCGCTTCCAAGTTGTTTCTGATTTCTGGTGAACCTATCACAGGGTTTTCTCGGCAATTTGTTTGGGTTGAGGTTCTGTTTGCCTTCCTCTGAGGCTAAGACAGAGCGACTTGCCTAAGGTCAACCAGTGAGTTTCCATGGGCAACTGAGGATTCAAACCTTGGTCTCCAGAGTCATAGTCCAATGGTCGTAACATCACACCATGCTGGCTCTTGAGATGTACCATAATAATCTATAAATCAAAATACTTGTCTCTCTCACACAAGCTATATGAAGAAAAATTACCCACAAGTATCAGCACAAACCCCATTTAATATGATTACTAATAATATCCATCTGAATAATGAATGTAATAAATTCAGGATACAGCCCAGTGGTTGTACTCCTAGAATAAAGTTTGGTTATTACCATCTACCTATCTGGAGCCAAGATAAGTTTTGACTGTGCCCTGAAAGTAGCTGGGCAAACAGAAGAAGCAGCTAAATGAATTTGTCTTCCTGTTTCTGTGAGGATGACACAACATTTTAAAGAACGAACTCACAGGAACTCTACTTCTTCACTTGTCTCAGATGCCAGAGGGTGTTCTAAGGAGTGGGTAAACTGTAGTCCAAAAGCCTTCCATCTAATTTCGTGCATGTAGGAGAGCACAAAGCAAGAGGAAAGAGGAGGGTGTGTGGGGTCTAACAGGGCAGGGTGTCAAAATGGACAGTGTGATAGAATGAAGTATGGAGAGACCTTCAAGAAGCTATTAGGTTAGAACTCTAGCAAAGATGGAAAATCAATTTGTAATCAAACAGAGGAGAGAGCTGAAACAGAATGATGTTGGCAGAGAAAGTTTTTTCTAAGTGGTCAGATTTTTTTGGTAGCAAAGGAAGCTCTCAGCAGGCAACGAATATTATGAAGCCTGTGGGGTAGGAAAGAGGACAGCCATGTAATGATGGCACAAAGACAGAGTTAGAGAGATTTGAAATGATCTACCTACTTTTGAAGATGGTCCTACCCACTTACACTTAGTTCTGCCACTTCCCATCATGTGCCCCCCAGTAGATTACTCTTAAAGGAATATGACTCTCTGCAGACTAAATGTTTCATTATCCTACCTTAAAAGACAAATGTGTGTATTGAGGCTGAGATGCAGTGCACTAGGTGGACAATGCTGAATAGCCTAAAGCATCAGAGAAATGAAGGGTGGTCTGTCTAGCTGACCTTTCCTGGCTCACCATAGAGAAGAGGATCTGAGAAAGTCAGCTACCTCTTGGATAGCTTAAAGGACCTCATTGGTTAACACTTGCAGTATGTAAGCAATGAAGGACAAAGATCAGTGGATTATGCCAACCAAATCTTATCTGATATTTGTAGAAGTTTCAAAATTATTTATACAAAAATATTTTTTCTACAAAAAAAACTTTGTGCAAAATGCATTCTTCTGTGGAAAAAAAAGCTATGCAAAAAAAAAAAAATCCATTTTTTCCATACAAATAAATTATTCATAAAAAGGCATGAATTATACAAATTCTCACAGCAGTTCACCGTTTTCTCAGTGGGATGTCTCAGTGGGTTGAGACACCCTGCCCTGTCCAGGAAGAGAAAATTGGCAAGTACTGTCTATATTCCTATCACTGGCTTAATGTACACTTCTAAACTGTTACACTTTTGCATTTGTAATGATATTTTTTCCTTATCAGATGATGTCAGCCATCTGAGAGCCACTTTGAGATATCAGTAGATACAGAAAGAGGTCTAGAAATGGACTGTCCATATTTCAAAGATCTGTCAGCTAGAGAAATGAAATTGTTACAGGCAGAACCAAATTGTTGTACACTCAACCATGATGATTAGCAGAATTTTGAAGCCTGGCAAGCTCTGACCCATGCTAAAGTAATAATCCATGCGCAGTCCAGGGAAGTATCCACATCAATGTTTGTTATAGACCTAGTAGTATAATTATGCTCAGTAGTGTTGTTACACAGAGCATAAGATAAGATTTGTTTTCAGTTAATAATGTAGTGGTATCCACAGCAGAACTGAGCACACCGTGTTAATCAGGAAAGATGGATAAAGCATGAGGGAGAGATAATACATACAGTTTGTAAGCAAGGGGTATGAATCTGCAAGACTAAATCTCACTAAGCAAAGATAATTGGCTGTACCACCTGGGAGTTCAAGAATACACTGCATGATATGGTTCAACTAATTTAAAGTCTTTGAACCACAGGCACATCAGTTTACCTGAGCTATATTTTGCTTGGTCTTATGTATTTAAAATACAAAATATGGTGTGTGTGTGTTTTAAATTTTGTGCATCCTAGGACAAAAGAGACAAAAAAAATGGGAGATAGAAGGAGGCAAAAGAAAAGCAGTCTAAAAGTGATGGGGTGTGTAATGTGTGACATAACATTAAGCCCCAGCTAAATCACCAGATTCACCAGTGATATGTAGCTGTTTGTGATCAAGATATGGCCATAAATCATATTCATATATATATATATATATCTCAATAGATAGAGTGGATATATTCAAAGTTACATATGTCTTATTGAGCCATAGGACATTTTAAACCATGACAAGTCCAAAGGACAGGAAGGCCAGACATTTCCCAGGACCCATCTATAACACCAGTGAACATTGTTTAAACAAACTGAGCTCAAAGAGCATCCACAAAGATCAGAAGCAGTACGGTAGGATTACCAGTTTTCATACTCAGTTTCTTCCACTTTAGGGGGAGACCTAGCCAAGAATGGCTAAACTCCTAGAGGTAGCATTGATGCTTAGGAGACCAGCAGAATGATGAAGTGGAAAGCCCATATTACCAACTGCAGAATATTTGCTCAGATTTGAAGTATAGTCACAGAATTTTTGCTCAAATGTAAGGGGAGAGGAATCTTAATGCTTTAAAGCATTATTTGCCCATGAAATAGGAAGCTGTATTTTACAGCCCAAATACTTCCAGAGTGGTCCTGTTAAAGTAATGATCTTGCCATGGATTCAATAAGTAGACGGTAGACACCAAGGCCATTTTGCACTTCAGTGTTATAGTGCTGTTATTCCACTTTCAACATCCTATGGAATCCTGGGCTTTGCAGTTTAGGGTGGGGCATTTAGAATTCTCAACCACAGAGCTCTTTGGCCTCAGTAAACTACAAACCCCAGAATTCCAAAGGTTGTTGAAAGTGGAATAATAGCACTATAACAGCGTTGGGTAGAAATGGCCTAAGTGTTGATAAGGGATTTCTACTGTCTACTAGGGATGAATGGGAGCCAGCAAAGTGTACTGATTTGAGCATTGGACTGTGACTCTGGAGGCCAGGGTTTGAATCCCCACTCAGCCATGGAGACACACCGGGTAACCTTGCACACATCACACTCTCTTAGCCTCAGAGGAAGGCAAAGGCAAACCTACTCTGAACAACTCTTGCAAGTAAAATCCCATGATAGGTTCACCTTAGGGTTACTGTAAGTTGGAAATGACTTGAAGACACACAACACACAACTAGGGAAGAACATATTTATGGGACAAACAGTGCATAAAAATATATTTATTTAAATACTTCTATTCCAGTTTTTCAGAAGCAGATCCCCAAGGTGTCCACCCATATGAAGACAAACAAACTATAAAGCTAACATACACAGAAAGTTACCCATAGTCCAGGAGCTGGAAAATGAAACTGATGAAGCAGTAAAATCATCTAGAATTAAGGCCATAGGCCTGTTTGATTGAGCCTGGACTTTTACAGAGCTTTAAAAAGTTACTTTTTTGAGCCTAAACCTCTAAATCCCTGGCCATACTTATTGGGGGATCTGGAGTTTTTATTCCCCTAATGCAACATTTCCATTCTCTGGCTGCCTGCTAAAAATGAAACAAAAAAAGAAAGAAAGGCACATTATTTAGAGAGAGGGAACTCAAGGTCCACATTCAGGCACCTTACTTGGGTCCTTCTGCTTCCCTCAGGGCATTGTCTGAGATTTTTGCCCACTGAAGATCTGTTTGAAGCTTAGATTATGTCAATCTAAGCTTCAAACACTCCCTCCCCCAGTTGTTGCATTTAGGAGGAAATGTGATGGTGACTGGCTGAGGAACACATTCTGAACCAGGCCTGGAGTTCCAAAAGAGGAAACAGGACAAGGGAAGGAAAGGTGAGGAAGAAGATGAAAACCCACCAGATTTATTTTATTTTATTTATTTTGATCTGAGTGTGGTGGTGGTGCTGAGGAGGTGAATGAGTGGAGCTTGGAGTGGAAAGCCCACAGTGTACAGAACCTGCCGAACTGATTTCTGCTGTGTCTGACCTCTGCACATCTATCCCATTTACTTCCCACAGACCACTACTGCCAAATGCTATGGCTGGGAATGTTGCTGCTTCACACACACCAGGAGGACTAGGCTATGATAAGTTGCTGTTTCCCTCTCCTAGAGCATCAGCTTATCTTCTCTGCATTCATTTTGGCATTTCATGTGGTAAAGGAAAAATGATACATAAGACAGAGAGCTTTGTTTCATGTTGGTAATAATTAGAGATGTATCATGAACGATTTCCTTCCCCAGGTTCCTTTTTGCTGTATCTTTAATTAAAACCTTTTGTCAGATTGCAAGTTGCAAAGCTGTATACTTGAAAACAAGTTCTATTTGAATGCAATATAATTATTTCTTACTAAACAGGTGTGGGGGTAGGTAGCTAAACCATAATTAACACCCAGCTTACTTGGAACTAAAGTCTCCTTTGAAAAAGGCCACAGTATGCTTGGATGGAGCCCAGTGGTGTATGAAAAATGTTTAAATGTTTCATACTTTAATTTACATATTTGCTTTATTCCCTGATAGAGAAAGTATGCTACATTTTCATTGGACTTCTTTCCTAGGGATATTAATTATATCATTCCTATCAGTCAGTAAATCCCATCCTGAGGGGGAGATTCTATTGAAAGCCAGTGGAGTGAAAAGCTTTGCCAGAGGCACTTATAGAACATGGAGGTGACCAGCTTGGCAGCAGTGTGCATTCCCAGTTGCACCCTGCAAGCCAATCAGTGGCTATTTAAATACCAAATGAGCCAGTCAATGTTTGGGTGTTCTTATTTCATGGGCACCCTGCTGGCCAATCAGTGGCTGTTAGGGTTGTGTGGTGGGAGGAGGTATGCCCAGGCACTGTTGTGACATCAGGGAATGACTTCCATAATGAGATATTAGATCCCTGTTTAGGCAGAAAGTAAAGTTTCTTCCACAGCCAGAAGCTGTATCGTTGTACTACATTAAGATCCTTTCCTTCCCTCTTCCTTCCTTCCTTCCTTCCTTCCTTTCTTTCCTAGGCTCTTGAGCAAAAAAGAAATAGAAAAAAATCTTATGTCAATAACACAAAACTATTTAATACAGTTGATTGCTTCTAGCCATAAATTAAATGAATTATTACTTAAGGATTTATTAATACTATTTATTTATTAAGTATTTCTTAAGTAAATTAAGTAAATACCTAATTATGTATTAATATTTATTTATTGTGTAATAACTATGTGTGACTAGTTTCTCACTCCATTCTCATCTGACAGGATCACCAATCCTGCCATCCTTGATTTACCTGCTCATTGGTTGAGCTCCTAGCAATGGGGGTGGGGAGATAAAGTAGTCTCCAGACTGAACTATGTGGCTTTCTGTCATTCAGATGAATGGCAGATGAGCATTTAAAGATTAAAGATGCAAGAGTGTGTCAACAGGCAAAATCTGGTGAAATGAACAGAACGACTTTGATGCCAGAACATCTTTAACATGGTTATACAATGCAGAAGAAGACAAAAGACGAGGAGGAAGAGGAACAATGGTGTAGAGAAGGGTATCCACCAAAATGAATTTTCAGCCAACAGTTGAAAATGTTCAACACAAATAACTATTCTGGCTTCTGATATGATCCCTCCATTCCCTTTTGCTGTGCAAAAAAGTATACTGGTTCACCTACTGAACTTTGAGGAGTAAGTCAGCCATTTACTAGCAGGAAGGGCATTTCAATCTGGGAGTTAAAATGGGTTAATTACCCCAATTTCTCAGTTAAAACTTGCAACCTCTAAGTATTAGGCTGTAATCCTGACTACATGTTCCAGAGAGTATGATCTGAAACATATTGAAACTTACTTCTGAGTAAACAAACAGTAGATTGCACCATAAAAGTCACTTCCAGAATTCTGCAGTCTTTTTCCGGCACTTTCAATAGGTCATTTTGTTATCATTTGAGGAACATTGGGTGGCTCATTTGGTATTTAATCTTCTCTATGCCCTGCAATATTTACTCCTACATGGTGTCAAAGTTGATTTACCTTGATGCCTAGGAAAATACTTGAATATTACTTGCTAAAATTGACCTTTTCCTACACAATGTGACATTTAAACTTGATACTATGATAAAACAGACCATGGTTTCAAATTTATTACTCACTCTGACCTTTGCTTCTACTCAAATATTGTATTTAGTCTGGCTAAACAAAAGTGGGCCCTACTGTGCATCTGCACAGCTCTCACGCTTTCCAATGGGCCAGGCAAAAAAAAATGTCCCAGTATACCTTGAATATGCACTCTGTTTTACTAGGGTGACTTGAAATGAAATATGAAAACATTATAGAACAGGGGTGAACACCTCTGTGGGCCTTGAGACCTGCATGCAATTCTGAATGGTGAGTTGGAGACTGCGCTTGCATATGGGTATACACGTTCATGCATATGTGCATGCATATGCATCTCGTCGTAAAGGAGTGGGGAGACTTAAACCTCTTCTCCCTGGCAATTGAAATCCTGGAAAGTTTCAAGTCATTGCTCCCTCTCTGCTTCTAGTGAAGAAACAGCAATCTGTACCAAGATCACTGGGGGTAGTGGGGACAAAGCTTAACCCTCCTCTTCCCACCAGTGGTCTGGGTAGAGATTTCTGGGTTTTCTGTTTCCTTGTTGCTGATAGCAACAGGGACATAGCTATCTGTGTGAGGGTAATACAGAGTGATGAAGAGGTTTAGCAGTAGCAATGAAACTGCAATCTTTGCATTGGGATCAGTGGAAAGGAAGAGGCTTTAATTACTTCCCTGCGTCTCTGTGGTCCTCATACAGAGTACTGTTCCCTCAGGCTTTTAGCCATAATCTGTAAACTGCAGTGACTGCTCAGTTGGGTAGTGCTGAAAAACCATGGCTAACAGCATAAAAAGAGTGTGTGAATTAGACCCAGATATTTAAAAAGTCATTTTAGAGGGGGGACCAGAAAACCTAGAAATGTAATATAAAAAAATTGATTTGTCCAGACTCTAGCCATAATATGACTGACCGATAATAATTCAGAACTGTTGAGAAAAAATGCACAAGACATCAAAATAAGAGCTAGTTATCACTTTTGGAGAAGGTGTAAAAAAGCATGGGCACAATGACTGATGGCTGTAACTACCCTCAGATGATGGGAAGACCAAGAAAAGAGCTTCAATTTATTATTTCAAAGTATAGTAGATGCATGTGAACATGGGCACTTCTTTGTGTGTACCCTGGCCACAAGCAGCAAAGAATTTCAAAGCTCAATGGGCTCAGAAGCAGTCTGGAAAACTATGTAGCTCACCAGAAACTTCATGTTGACAGGGGCCTTACATGCCTGTCCAACTGTCCCAGTTTGGCAAGGAAGGTCTTGACTAAGGCTCTTTCTGCAGAATGATGCTGTCATGTGTCATCCTGCTGCAATCCTGGCAGTGCCTCTGCTGGGATGGGAGCTTGTCCCTGATGCTTCCTTCCACACCTCTGAGGAAGGGAGCACAAGGAACCTGCTCCTTCCTTCTGCACTGCAGCCAGCCTTCTTCCCACACTGCAGTGGGGAAGGAAGAGCATGATTATGCTTCCAAGCCCTTCTGCATGGCCCACTGTGATGAAAGGCTCATGCAATCAAGGGTCATTGATGAATTTTCCGTCAATGATATACCCTGTGATTGCACCAGCTGGCAACTCAAGAAGGGTGGGACTATGACAACATCATGCAGAAGCATTGTCATAGTCCCATCCCTCTTGCATCCCCATGCCAGGAAGATGCTGCCCCCCAGAAAGAGCCTAATCCTCTGTTGTCTCACTTTTTTCAGTTGCTTTTAAAATGTCCCAGTTTCTTTCTCCACCTATCACTTTTCCTCCTTTGATTACTTAAATTGATGCAAACTGAATTAAAATTGAAAAAGTTGTTTGCACTCAGTGGGGAGCACAGAGTAAAGGGAGTGGAATCTTGTCCTTCCCTATAGGCTCAAGCAAAAGTAAACTGCTGCACACTGTCCTAAGTTGTGTTCTTCCTCATTAATAACATTTGCTATCTTGACCATACTCTACTTAGCTGTGAAATACTAGATGATATAGCAGGTGTTGTAGGCTATATTTCATAAGAAGGAACTGGCAAAACCATCTTTAGTATTCCTTGCTTAAGAAACCCTGTGAAATACATGGGGTGACCATAAGTTGACAGGTGCCTTACATACACACACACTTGAGCTTAATGCAAAAGTTCCATGCACAGCAAGAGAGAACAAGAGTGAGGGATGTTGCCAACCCAAATGAAAACAAGGATACTGGCATGTAACTTTTTCTTGTTGTCTGCTTTCAAGTTTTTCTTCATCTGAAGAGAAACTCTAAGAAACCCAACATGTCATAGTGATTTGAGTATTGAACTACAACCTTGGAGACCATGGTTCAATTTCTGGTTCAGCCACAGAAATCTACTAGGTGACCTTGGGCACATCACACACTTTCAGCCTCAGAAAACCCCATGATAGGTTCAGCTTAGGGTCACAATAAGTTAGAAACGACTTGAAGGCTCAGAACAACAAAAAGGAAAATCCTATCACTGGGTTTTCTTGGTATGTAACTTGCTAATGTCTCTTCCCCTCCCTTGCAACTTAAAAGATAGTTTAATTGCTCTATAAACTTTTAAAGACTTAAAACAAAGAAATATCTGCAGTAAAATTAAATGAGATTTTAAAAGAAGAATGCTGAATACTAGTGTCAGTTGATTACTCCATTTTTGTTTTTGTTGGAGTGGAAAATAGGGTCAATGTCATTAAAACTACATTGGCCAAAATAAAGTGGAGGCAGCATTTTCTTAAATTTACACACTACCCAAATGCAATAGAAAGTACATAAGGAGTTCAGAAATTGCACTATATCAAGTTACCCATTCAGTTGTACACAAAGATGATCTAACCATTTTGCTCTGGAATCCTGCAGGAACCCTTTGTTATATTATTGGAGATCTGTGGGGATCTTATTAAAATCAAAACATGCAGTTTTAAAATTTTGCAATGTATACTTTTGACAAGATATATTAAATAAAAGAACAGTAGAAGCAGATGATACAGTTGGTAGATTAAGCAGAATAATTTTGGGAATCAGATTTTGTGCTTAGACTATGGGTGGGCAACTTGTGGCCTTCCAAATGTTGATAGGCTTCAAACATCTCACCATTGGTTATGCTGCTAGTATGGGAGATGAAGTCCAACAACATTTGGAAGTCACATGATTTCCTCTGGTTTAGTGGCTCTTAATCTGTGGTCCAGGAACCCCTGGGGGTCACAGTGTCCTCACAGGGATCTGCGAAGGCTTGAAGAAATGTTATGAGCTTTTACAATTACAATAGAAAGACAGACAGATGGTCATAAATTGATCACAAAGAGCAGAAGTCCTTTGTTCCTGGTAGATATCATTTGTACAAGTTTCTTTACAATATCTCAAACACACAAAAGTTATGAAAATAACTGTTTGACAGCAAGTAACATATTCAGCACTGCTCTCTCCAAATTTGAAGACCCCGGATAAGTAGCTTTAAATAAATATTTTATGCTCTTTAGGATTTTAAATCTTGAGCTAAGTCTTGATGGTCCATGGAAACAAAATAGGTTCCATGTTAAAGAAAAAGTTAAGAACCACTGCCTTAGATCATATGTTGATGCTGCAAAGAACTCAGCTTTTTGTAAATCTTGACTTAGTTGAATGATTCTCAGTAGTTATAACCAACCAGAAACATGCTATCATAAATTCCAAGAGTTCTAAATCACAACTGAAAGGCTTTACCCTTTATACACGAAGGTGGTGTTTTTAAAGAAAGCCAGAGCTGTATAAGGTGGCAAGCACTTGAGCAGATTGGAGAAGGAGAAGCTGCCATTCCAATCTGTGAGGAGGAAAAAGCAGGTCTTGTCTCACAGTGATCTTGGACAAATCACATTTTCTCAGCTTAAGAGACATGCAGTGACAAATCTCCTCTAAATAAAAGGAAACATTATGACAAACATCCTCTAAATGCCAAGGAAACCTTATGATAGACTCACCATAACTTGGAGTTGACTTGAAGGCACATAGTAATAACAGTATTCACGAGCATCATGCAGCCTGGCAAGGCTGAATCTTTCAATCTTCTCTAAAGGGGGAACATATCATCTTTTACTTTGTAAAATGATCACTATATGAAAGAGTGTGAATTGTGGCATAAGTTCAAAAGACATAGCCATGCTTATTGAAGCAGACTTTTAGAAAGCAATGCAGTAATCAAGAGAAGTCAACACGGATTTCATAAAAAAAATCATGCCAGACTAATCTTATCTCTTTTTATGATAGAGTTACTAGCTTGATAGATGAAGGGAATGCTATGGATGTAGCATATCTCGATTTCAGTAAGGCCTTTGACAAAGTTCCCCATGACATTCTTCAAAAGAAGCTAGTAAAATGCAGGCTGGACAGGGCTACTGTTAGTTGGATTTGTAATTGGTTGACCGAACAAACCCAAAGGGTGATCACGAATGGCTGCTTTTCATCCTGGAGAGAAGTGACTAGTGGGGTGCCACAGGGTTCAGTCCTGGGCCCAGTGCTGTTCAATATTTTTATCAAGGACTTGGATGAAGGAATAGAGGGCATGCTCATCAAATTTTCAGATGACACCAAATTGGGAGGGATTACTAATACGCCAGAGGACAGGATCAAACTTCAAAATGACCAGGATAGATTGGAGAGCTGGGCCAAGGCTAACAAAGTGAAATTCAACAGAGAGAAGTGTAAGATCCTACACTTAGGTAGAAAAAATGGAATACAGAAATATAGGATGGGGGACACGTGGCTGGATAGCAGTACGTGTGAAAGGGATCTAGGAGTCTTCATAGACCACAAGCTGAACATGAGCCAGCAGTGTGAGGCGGCAGCCAAGAAAGCCAATGCAATTCTGGCTGCATCAATAGGAGTATGGTGTCTAGATCGAGGGAGGTACTGGTACTACTCTACTCTGCTTTGGTTAGACCTCATCTTGAATATTGTGTCCAATTCAGGGCACCCCAATTCAAGAAGGACATGGTCAAGCTGGAGCAAGTCCAGAGGAGAGCGACCACAATGGTGAGGGGCCTGGAAGCCAAGCCCTATGAGGATAGACTTAGAGAGCTGGGTATGTTTAGTCTGCAGAAGAGAAGGTTAAGAGGGGACATGATAGCCATGTTTAAATATTTGAAGGGATGTCATGTAGAGGAAGGAGAGGGCTTGTTTTCTGCTGCTCCAGAGACCAGGACAAGGAGCAATGGATTCAAGCTGCAGGAAAGGAGATTCCACCTGAACCTCAGGAAGAACTTCCTGACAGTCAGGGCTATCCAGCAGTGGAATATGCTGCCTTGGAGTGTAGAGGAGTCTCCTTCTTTGGAGGTGTTTAAGCAGAGGCTAGATGGCCATCTGTCAGGAGTGCTTTGAGGGTGTTCCTGAATGGCAGGAGAATGGCAGGCCTGTGTGGTCTCTTCCAACTCTACATTTCTATGATTCTATGACTTAAGTCTATGAAAACTTGTGATACCAACCTCTTTCTCTCAGTTAGTCCTACAAGATCCTTTTGCACTGTGTCATAAGTGTGAGGAATACCTTGAGTTACTAAAAAAAAAGTGAAAGATCTCACAGTTTAGCCAAATGCTTTGGTAATTTTTGATTCTCAGTACAACTGATACATAAATCTTGTCTTCTCCTCTCTTCTCAGCCCTTGCATAAAGCATATGATGGGGGGGAGGTCACTGTTCTAGGCCTTCCTTCCCATTTTTCCCAATCCAGCAGTGATCAAGAAATCACTTCTGGATTTGGAAAAAAGTTCCATCATCCCATTCAGTTTATACTCTCCTCTAAGTCAAGTACATTGATTTGCAGTATTCTTGTCTTCAGAGATAGAAGAGAACAAGAATTTGCACTCTTTTGTGCGACAAGCTTTCAGGTATTTGAAGTTTGCTATTACATTGCCTTCCTGTTCTCCTGAGCATATCCATCTCCTTCAATTTTTTCTAACAGTTTTTTTAATTTTTCTTAAGCTGTACAAAAAGTATCTAAGAAATACATTAAATAAACTAGGTAACTTCATTAAGCCCAATAAAATTTGCTAATCTTTATCAAGCCACAACATCCTTTCATCTAAATTGCCCCCCAAAAACAAAAGAGGGGAAAGGCAAAAATAGCCACTCAAGGAAAAACTCCTTATAGATTAGCAGAGATAGCTACACACAGCCATGGAAGCTTGCCTAGTAGCAGAGAACACCATTAGCAGCACAAGCACTAAGCCAGTAACACTCACCAACTCCAAGTTGCAATCTTCCAATATGGAGGCTCTTTGTTACAACATATATACAATATTTACAAAGTCCAGATGGCAATCCAGCATATCAAGCTTGCTCTCTCCAGCAGAGCCCCCAGAAAGACACACTTCAAGCAATGTGTGCAGTGTTGGCTGGGATTGTGCTTCCTTTATACAGACACCTAGTCAATCCTGGCCAACCCTTGTACTGACTGCACCTGGTGCTCATCAGCCTGACTCAGCACAAACTCAGGTTGAGTCACATTCCTTTCTGCAGATGCACTTAACAGTGAAAGCAATTAAAGCAACATGAGCTTTACACTAACTTTAGAAAGTATTTTTTAAGAGGTTTGGTCAAACCATCTCAGACATAAATCACTGATGAAAATGTTAAAGGTTATTAAGACCAGCTGTGGCATATCATTTGAAATAGCCCTTCCCACTGATGTTTCTTTGAGTATAGTTTCCAAACCAGCTATGAGTCTAGCTGAAGGTACAATCATTAGTCCAGATTGAACCAATCAAAACAAAAACAAAAAAACCTTATTAGTTTTTACTGTACCTGTGTGGAAGTCTAATAATAGAATAAATACCCTCACCAGGAGAGTTGTGTCCAATTTTGGGCACCACAGTTCAAGAAGGATATTGACAAACTGGAATGTGTTCAGAAGATGGCAACCAGTATGGTGAAAGTTCTGGAAACCAAGCCCTATACAAATGGCTTAGGGAGGTGGATATATTTAGTTTGGAGAAGAGAAGGTTCAGAGATGATAGTCATATTTAAGTATCTAAACCAATGTCATGCAGAGGATGGAGCAAACTTGTTTTCTGCTGCTCCAAAGACTAGGACGTAAACTGAATTCAAATTACAAGAAAAAGGATTCTATGTAAACATTAGGAAGAACTTGATGGTAAAAGCAGTTTAAAAGTTGAATACACAGCCTCAGAGGGACTTTAAACAGAGTCTTTAAATAGAGGTTGGGTGGCCATCTTTAAGGAACATTTTAGTTGTGGAATTCCTACATGGCAGAGGATTGGGCTAGGGGGTGCTTGCAGTCCCTTCAAACTCTGTGATTCTATTATTCTATGAATGCATAAAGCTAAATGTAAGCAAAGCTTTCAGCAAATGCATTATTTAGCTGAGGTGAGTTTCAGGCTGTGACAGGGGTTAACTCTCACATAAAACGTAGAGGATGGCAGCCTTGTTATTTAAGAGCATGTGAACACAAATATCCTTACATGTCTTAGCAGCAGTACCAATCTCACTTTCTTACCAGTGTTAAGAGGCAGACTAATTCATATTGACTCACTCATGACCATTTGCTTTTAACATCAAAGCCCATAAATTAAACATAAGCCCTTTAAACACAAATAAAGTGAAAGTGATCTAAATTAAAACAAATGCACTCACAATAGTACTACCTGAACTACTCTTCTTGAAGGTGATTAATTAGAATGCCTACTATATTAGAAATATATTTCAACCAAGGAGTCACCTGCCTGTTAAATTAATCAATGTCTTATTCAGACAAAAACATATGAAAAGTGCTACCTTTGTCTTCCTCTAACATAGTGTATATACAGATTTTCCACACTGTCTCTATACTAGCTATTAAGAAAACTCTAGGGGCAATGATGAATGTCATGCACCAATCAGATGCTGACATTAAAAGAAACTCCTGACTATTCTTCAATTTTACAATATTTAATGAAAGCAGTCACTACTTTATAATGTCTTTTCTATTGTGAATTAATACCTTCTGATTCATCAAAGTTAAAGTGGATCTGCCAACTGTTTCTTGCTGCACTCTATTCATATCTATGAACCAGCTTCCAATTCTGTCCTTTAGTTACACTCCAGTGTGGCCAGGAGATACAGCCAAGAATCTAATGGAACCCTCACACTCCTGAATCCCTCCTAAAGCTACACCTAATATAGAAGCATGTACATAAGCAATAGGATGCATACTGTACAGTGTGGAGGCTTCAGAGGATCACAAAAGTGGCTGCATACATCCTATAAGCATCACTATGCCCACTCCTGCTCTATACAATGAACATATCATTTCTACACTGCAGCTGGTGATGTTCATTTTGAACTGTTAATAATGACCTATAGAGCAATGGTAGGAGCCAGTGTGGTGCAGAGGTCTGGGTGTAGGACTAGGGCCTTTCTGTAGGATGTGATCATCCCACACTAGAGACAGGAGAGGGATGGGGTCCAGATGACAATCCTACATGATGTGATCCAGATCCTGTCCTTCTTCCATTTCCAGGGGGTGCGATTGTGCCACAAATCATTAATGGGTTTTCCCCATCAATGATCAGCAATCGCAGTGCCCTCCTGCTGTGCGCCCACACTTACCTTCTCTGCAGAGGTCCTGGAAGCACAGTGGCTGCACTTCCTGTCCTGGTGCAACATGGGACAGTACCTGGCTGTGCTGTGGCAGGAAGAGGTGTGGCTATTGCACTTTGTGGTTCCCACAGGCAGCCAGTGTGGAGGGAAGCACTCCATTGTGCTCCTCTCCCAAGAGAGCTGCTGCCACCGTCATCATCGGACGCTACTCGAACAGAAGTAAGCTGCAAAAAGGGCCTAGATATCCCAGAGAGTGGGTTTGAATCCCCATACAGCCATGGAAGCCCACTGGGTGACCTTGGGCAAGCCATACTCCTTCAGCCTTAGAGGAAGGCAATAGCAAACTCTCCTCCTGCCAAGAAAAATCCAAGTAAGACAGCTGCCATAAGTCAGACTTGATTTGAATGTATATAACAACAAGAACAGTGGTATGTTTTAGTTTAATCCAAAGAACACCTTCTGGGCTGTCAAACAGCACAAGACAGACTATGCCAAAGTAGGTGAATGCAGCTTATGGCACGTTGTGTGAAACTTTCAGCAATGTTTAATTCCACAATAGGTGTCAGTATGAGAATATACATGATATGAATATGCCCCCTGTTTTTCATGCTGGAAGGTGTACACTCACTGTAGTATCAAATGTGCATAAAAATTTCTAGAAATGGAATTAGCCACATCGTTACAGAAAAGCAGGGAGGGGGTTCGTCCTTTCGCTTTCTCTAGTGAAGCACAAAATAGAAGTTGTTTGCATTGTCTTCCAGATATCAGTATTGACCTTCAGCATAATATTTAGGAAAATATGCAGAACTGGATATCCCGTAGATTGCACAATGGAGTGTGAAGTAAGGATGCCACTACAGGAGGTCATCAATATTCAACAAAGTGGGGAGATGAAGCAGAAGTGTGAGAAAAGGTCTGTCAGGATAGAGTTTTGATTTCTGTGGCAGAAAGGAAAGAGGGGCACAACACTACAATTATTTTCTTGGAAGCAGGCAAGCAGTCTCTATTGCACTGCCATGTTTGGCTGTGTGGCATATTTTTAACATTATTTTTTTTAAAAAATGAGCATTCTCGATATCTAGATGAATAGTTGTTCATTTAAATGTTCAAAACTGCCTTATTTTACTTCATCATTGATAAACCATTAAGAAATCAACCAAATATAGTCTAGGAACATAAGCAGGGTAAACAACGAGAACGAGAACAATAATAAGAGAACTCCCTTTTTCACCCTGTTAACAGAATTTGTTTTTAGTTAGGATGTGTGAGACATTCGCTATGCTATGTGTACTTACTGTCATTGTCTCTAATATCCCACCATTCAGTTTCAGTGAATGGTCTTGGATTCTAAGATTATAAGAGATGCATAATTTCACTTCTACATTTTTGACTCCACTTACTTCCCTTTGTTGCTAAGCTAAACTGTCCCCTTCATAAGGGAACTCCTCCAGTCCTTTGGTTATTTTGGCTGTCCCTTTCTACCTCTCCCATTTCCACAATATCTTTTTTAAAGTACTGTAACCAGAACTGCACATAGAATTTCAGATGTGATCAGACTATGGATTTGTATAAGGGCTATGATCTTGACAGTTTTATTTCTAATCCCCTTTTAAAAATTATGTACAACTTGGAATATGCCTTTTTAAAAATAGCCACCACATGCTAGGTTAATATTTTCATATAAATATCAGCCATGACTCATGGATACCCTCCTCAATGGCTGCCAGCAAACATCCCATCAGTGTGTATGTGAAACTGAGGTTTTTTCCCTCTGGCACAATCCCTGTACACTTGTTTTTATGGAATTTTCATTTACTATTTTAAAACCTGTTCTCCTAATTATCTTTATTTACTTTATTTATACCCCAGATTTCCCCCAAGATTGGTATTCATGACAGTTTACAGATGAAAACAATTATATTATAATTTAAAACATACAAAAAATGTCAACTTTAAAATGGAGTTAACAATTAGCAATATTAAAATACTTTAAAATATACATTTAAAAAGGATAAAAAGCAGATACAGCAATATAGTTTACAGCTATGCAGGACTCCCTTACAAGCAGTGATGTAGCCTAGAGTTGATTGACTCCAAGTCAGATTCAAGTCACTTCAATGACTCAATTTGGACTCAACTAGACAATAAATGACACACTGGCTTGACTTGACTCATGACTTCTATATTTTTAATGATGTAGTAATGTAATCCATTCATCCAGGAACTTTATGACTTTGAATAACGCTTCCATTTCTTCTTGCTTACTGGTCACATGACTATCTGTGCCAAGCCTGAAGCATGGGTGCACTTCTTGGAGAGGGATAGCAAATGCGTTAGGCAACAATCTTGAGGCAGGCTTGAGATCTGCTCAGCAGCCTGTCTCCAGGGCATATTAGAGGAGCCTTCTAAAACTTTCCCTAACAGCAGAAGGCAAGAATTGTCCCCAGAGTGCAGGGGATGTTTCTCAGAGAGGAACTGTAAATGTGTTAGGTAACAGGCTTAAGGAGGAAGGATCCTTCCTTCTAAAGCTTTGGAAGCTTCTGTAATTGGGAATAAGAAGGACCCTATTTCTCACTTCTGAAAAAGCCTGCAGTTTCAGAAATGGGGAGTAAGAAGGATCCTATTCCCTACTTTAGAAGCTGCAGAGTCTCTGCCCATTGACACAAAAGCCTCCAGCTTGAGGACTGGGGAGTAAGATGGAGGCTATTCCTCGTTTCTGAAGCTGCAGATCTTTGTAAGCCCAGTGGCTCCCCGCCACACCCTACCACCACCTCTTTTTTTCTGTTAAAGTTGACTGCCAGACTTTAGACTTGACTTGAAAGTGTCTTGCAAAAACTTGAGACTTGACTCAACCAGTGTTTCAGACCATCAGTGATCTGGATTCTATCCAAGAATCTAGGAATTTGTTGCTGTTGTTGTTTAAAGGAGTATTTTCTATGTTTCATTGTTTTGTAAAAATGTACCTGCATGCAAGCAAAATTAATAATGATGTTTTCCAAAGCTGATTCCTCTCAAAATACAGTTCTGGGATCTTTGCTGAACTATATACACTTACCTGGGATGAGTTCCATTTAATTCAGTGGCACATACTTCTGAGCTGACATATACAAGTCTAAGATTCTGTTGCAGAATGAATAGCTATATGCCTTTGAAACATTTCTGTTTATCCAGTTTGACATTCACCGAGGTAACAACACCTAAATTGGATATCCTCCATTGTTTGGGTTACTGATTGCCTTTGTGGTACTACAGGAAGAAAATAGAGAAGTTCAATTATGAGACTACATATTTTACTGATTACAGGATATATGAATTTGATGGGCAGAGATCAAAGATCACTTAGCCTGCCTGCTGCTGATCATACACTGCCAGCAGCCTGAAGGGAGGACTGGAGAATGGGAGATCATTCGCTGGCTATGAATCTGGTGAGTAAGTCTCTAGGTCTGGCTGCTGCCTAGTACATACTCTCCAATTGTCCCAGTTTTGCAGGGACAGTTCTGATGGATCGTCTGCCATCGCACTTTTACAAGTGTTTTTAAAATGTCCCAGTTTCTCTCTTCTCTTCCCATTCCCTCCCCTTTGTCCTTGGCTTATTTCAGATGTAGGAAACTGAGTTAAAAGTCAAAAAGTCATTTGCACTCTCACTTCTCTCCCTGAAGGCTCAAGTAAAAGCAAACTCCCGCAACCTCTTCTAGCTTACCCATTCTTCCTCATTTGCCATCTTGACCATACTCTGATGTTGCTCTGCCACACACATACCAGTTTTCTTCTGGGAACTGTTGGATGATGTATTAGTAGCCCATCATGTAGGAGCCCACATCTGACCTTTATCTATTGAGCTTGCTTCCACTTGCTTCCCCCAAAATGGATCTTGCCCAGTGCCTCCACTACACCACCAGTGAAGAGATAGAAATTTAGGCCCTTTCCACAGTACATAATTATTGCACTATGATTCCACTTTAACTGTCATGATTTTGTTCTATGGAAGTATGAGATTTGCAGTTTAGGAGGGATATTTAGAATTCTCAGATAGAGAGCTCCAGTACCTTCTAATACTACAAACCCCAAGATTCTTTAGGAGGCAGCCATGATAGTTAAAGAGGAATCGTAGTGCAATAGTTATGTAGTGCAGAAAGGCCCTTAAAGAGGGTAACCAAACCAATGATAATATACAAAACTGAATGAAACCAAACCAAATAAAATAAAAGGAGGAACCCAGCTACTTTGAAAAAATTAGAAATTCCAGCAGGCAAGACCTATCACCCGGGGAGTGAGGGGCCGAAAAGGACAGCCAGGAAGAGAGTGACTTCTGAAGCACAGCCAGAATGATTTTATGCTGAACTGGAGCCATCAGCTATGCTATGAAGTGACCAGAAGCTTCTTGCCATTCCCTCTGTGTGTGGGTAACGTGTGTCTAGACAGTGGGACACCCCAATTTAAACAAAAACTGATAAGGATTCAAATTAGAACTAGCAGTTAGAGTGGGGTAAATTGTAAGATGTCTTCCAAGAGTTATGTGTCCTTCCTTTGGATTCTAACACATTTTAGTTTATTTCATTTTCTGCCTGTATACTGTACAAGAATGCAGACATAACATCCCCAGACTGAGAAGTTCAAGGATTTCATTTTGAAGGAAATGAGATGACTATCCACACATTTGAAGGTGGGAAGATTGTGGAAGCCTCATTAAAGTAAATGCCACAATGGCCTGGCACCTGAACACCTAGCATAAGCATATGTCAATGAACATTGCTCATAGCAGTAGGACTTTCCAAGATCAGCCCAAGTATATGCCTGAATGTCAGTACAGTTGTTTTGTAATCCACATCAGAGAAGGGCGATTTCTCTGCTCCTGTTATTTTAATGCAGCTGCATAATGAGACACAATCAAGAGCATAAAACTACATGGCTAGGATCCAAATATACTCATCAAGTACACTGTTTTGGAGGCTCAGTGAGCTTCACAGAATGTACAATTCTTATGTCTGTTACATTTGTGCCCTCAGGCACTCTTTTTTTTCCTGGCAGTTGCATCTTGTTAGCTAAAAAGGCGACCCCCAGCAGCAAGAAAGAACTCAGGCACTGCTGCCTAACTGCCCATGAACTGCAGTTTCCTTAGAATTCTGCCTAACAAGATACATGATTACTAATTTGATTTGTAGACGAGTAAGACTCTGGCAAATTAAAAGCAGCAAACACTCCCAGCTGATTTACGGCAAGACAGAACAAATTAATTGTTTGTTTTAATGTATGATGTTCAACTCATCCAACACAGATCATTGCTATGAGGGTCTTTTTCATTAGGCTTTCAAAGCATGCTCTGTTAAAAATGCCAGAGGCACGGCGGTGAGCGTGCATACATTTTATTACTAAAGACCAAGGTTCAAATCATAACTACTAAAGAACTTGCTGATGTTCTAAGGACATTAGCCAGTGACTTTGAAGTCCATGGAATGAGACTCATTCAGAGTGCTTTGGATCAATGTACCCCACTTCAGCATCTAATGTGCCTTTACACATGGAGATTTTTTTCTATTTAAAGTCTGCATTTAGAATGCAAAATGTTCATCATCTCAGAGAATTTGAATATCACCTTGCTTTAAATGTGTCCTGACAGTATTCAAAATTATGACTAGAATTCCAAAATGCATGTTAGAAAGCAAAATACCTAACAGGTACTCTTACTTTTATCAGAAATTGAGTGATATCAGGATCATGTCCATTATTCATACTCCTGACTTCTACCTCTCATCTGAAGACTTGGTTAGATTAGAACAGGGGTTCCCAAACTTTGGTCATCCAGAAGCCCCAGCCAGTTTGGCCAACAATCAGGAATTCTGGGAGCTGAAGTCCAAAACATCTGGAGGACCAAAGATTTGAGACCACTGGATTAGAGTCTACACCCAAAGAAGCTTTATATACTTTAGTGTCTGCAAATGATCAGGCTTATATTCTGGAAAAGGCAGAACCCCATTCATACATAGATGTGTTGGCTTTTTTCAGAAGCAGAAAGGAAGAAGAGTTGAGAAACACCACTTTCAGCATCATCCTCAACCCAAGGAGGCAGATGAATAAAGGAAAATGTTAAGTCTTTACAAAACTACTTCAATAAACATTTCTTATTGGGAATATTAGAGAATTTCTGAAGTTCTTCCTTCCTGGACTAATACAAGGATTGAAACATGCACAATTCTATGATTTTTGAATGTAGATATCAGTTCAAAAATACATATTTTAATGGAAAGTATATGGAATTGAACTGTGAATTCAGGTTCTGGGCTAAATCTAGAAATACACAAAAGTATAGGTGACAAAAAGGGGGGTTGATGTTGTGTTTCTTTTTGAAACTGTTCTGTATTCCTGGGAACCAGTTTTGCCTTGTCAGTTTAATTTTAAAAAAAGTAGTGCGAGAAATGCCTGATGTAAATCTTTAACCTGTAAGTTTGCCAAATGAATCTAAACAGACACAATGGCCTCTTAGGACACAGATGTTGAAAACTGATTATTTGTAGAAGTAAAGTTCGTACTGGCAGTTAGTAGACTATAAGGTGGTGTTTATATGTCAGTTATGTGGTGAGACCACAGTATGAGAAAAAAGAATATATTATGTGGACTTGTCTAAGGTCAGACTGATGGCGGGCTAAAAATAATGAAAGTCCTAGTGGAACTCTTAACTGAAGCCTTTCCATGTATATGGAGGAAAAATATGTCATCATTGCATCTTAGGTAGAAGAGAGGCTTTGGGTGACAGGAAATGAGACAACATTGTTCTTGGTCATCCAACATCTAGGTCACCTAGGTCATCTGTGAATGTATAATAGAACCATGAGAGTGTCCATGGCGACACCCCTGATTCCTTCTGAATATACATGTTCACTAAAGCTGAAGTACCTGTGGGTAATTACAAAATTGTAGAATTTGGTGGCCAGTTACACTATTTGCTTTCTGGAATGATTTCCTAATGTGTTATATCCCATCTCTGTGAAAGATGTTGTTGAAATCCTGAACAGCCATGTTAGCTAGCAGGGTATTGCATGAGACATTGTCAATCAATTGTGGATTCCTCAGAAATCCTGCATCTCAGAATATTAACGCTATTTATCCTGAAAAGTGATATCCATATAACTAGACATCCTAACCCTGAAAGTCCTGTTGACTGAGGCCATTTCTGCCCTACACCATTATAATGCTATTATTCCACTTTTGACATCCTATGGAATCCTGAGGTTTGCAGTTTAGGGAGGAGCATTTAGAATTCTCACCCAGGAATCTCTTTAGCCTCAGTAAACTACAAACCCCAGAATTCCACAGGATGTTGTAAGTGGAATAATAGCACTACAACAGTGTAGGGTGGAAATTGCCTGAGACTGTAATTTTGTGAAGTGGCTGAGTACATAGCCTTGTACATAATACAAAATACGAAGAAAATATTTTCTTAAATACGTACACAAAATGCTTAATTCCCACAGGGAAAATGGCTTAGACAATTGTAGTAATCTTGGTGATTTTAAATGTGTATTGCTCTGCATACAAACCACTCTATTATCGGTCCTGAAGTATGTAATTATTCCTTACAAGCAAGTATATCCATCAGTAAACATCAGTGAAGGAATTTTCTTCCTTTCTTTTGCTTTAATCATCACATTTACATTATCAAGAGTCAGGTGGTAAGTCATTGTGTAGGATGTGGAAAACTCCCTACACAGAGATTTATCTAAAACCTAAAAAGAGCTAGAAGACATTTTCCTTTCTTCTTTTACTTTTCTGAGAATGCTTCTTGACCTAACTATAGAAGGCCTAGGAGTGCAATCCCATACACATCTACTGTCACTTTTAATTGTGCTAGTTATTGCCTTCTAGTCAGCACCTCTATAACCTATTACTTTTGTCTGCAGGCAGGTTTGCAACATTAAATGTGGGTTTGCTTTTGACTGGTGTGTCTAGATTCTGCGAAGCCATACTGGCTGACTCCAGACATCGTCTACTACTGGGAGGGTTTAATCCAATCATCACATATCACAGAGTTATTTCCCCAAGTGATCTAACTTTGTCTTAGTGTTATTTGATCACATGCCCTCTGGCAAAACAATGTTTCACATGAATGTGGCTCTTACAGCATGAGAAACCCAGAAAGAGCAGTTTCTTTACGACTACTCTGCTGTATAGATGTTGAAGCATGGGACTTATTTGCTTTGCAATCAATGTGTTTGCAGGAGAAATGAAACAACGCACATGCTTTTGGAGTTCAGATGTCACAGTTCAGACATTTTCTCCACAGATTAAAATAATAATTCATGTTTGTGAAGCAGCAGTAGGTTGTATCTCCTATATATTTAAAACCATGCAGATTCTTATATTTTCTGGGAGAAAAAACATACTTTTTTATTTATTTAATATTAAAAATAAATTTTATTGAATAACACAACTTCTTACATACCGCAAATAACAAATTACAATCATATTAACATATATTACATACAATACACACAACATACATACAACCTATTATCCTACAGAGGTATACCACCCTCTGCTACCATGCAAAACTACAAACTATACACACAATAAATAAATAAATAAATAATCCTTCCTACTTACCCCTCCACATACAAACCTTGTCACGTGACACAATCCTCTTTCTCCAAACACACTTGACTTCTTTTACGATGACTGTTGGGCACCACATTCATCTTCTCTTATCACTCCTACTCAACTTTTATTATAACTCTAAATTTTACTGCAATGTCTGCCCTCTACTCTACTACTACCTTATCTTCCTCTACTTGTATTGTATCTCAATCTTACTACTTTTCTCTCTGTTCCAATACTCTTTTTTCTAACTATTAGCGATTAAAATTCTAATTAGTTCTTATCTGAGCTTGATTTTCTAATCTTATATCCCTGTTCTGGGATCTTAAATTTCAGCTTGGTACCACCTCCTCCAGTTTGTTAACTTATAAACTATCCCTGTATCTTCGTCTATTCCATATTAGTATATCCTTTTCTAAATGCAATTAAATGTACATTCCTATCAGAGCATGCTCTCCCCATTTTTCTTCCCAGATTGGGTTCAATATTTCCCATTCTCGAGTGAATATTTCTTTCAATTTATTCTGCAACATTAAGGTTAATTTATCCATCTCTGCTAATTCGTAAAGTTTGTATATCCAGTCTTCCAATGATGGTGCTTCCTCAACTTTCCAATATTTTGCAAATGTAATTCTTGCTGTGTAAATCATATAGCATAATATTGTTGAAAATTTTCTCTTAACTTTCAGGTCAATCCCATCCAAAATGTTTAAAAGGTACATCTCTGGTGACACTGACAACTTAACCTTTAAGAGTTTTTCTATCTGTTCATGTACTTGTGCCCAGAATTCCTTAGCTTTTTTACAACGCCACCACATCTGAAAAAAGGAACCTACCCCCTGACACTTCCAACATGTGGTCGCTTTCTTATTTTTGTACATTTTAGAGATTCAGGCCGGGATTAGATACCATCTATAATACATCTTTAAAAAATTCTCTTTTAGGTTATAGCTTCTAGTGGATTCTTGATTAATTTTCCAAGCATTCTGCCATTGATTTAATGTTATTGGATGTCCTATATCTTGGGCCCATTTTGTCATATTAACTTTATCTCTTTTTCTAAGTTCAAAAGCATTTTGTAAATTTTGCTCAAAGGCCGTATTACTCCGGGTTTCATTATAGTATCGAATTCCATGTCCTCCAGCGATATTCCTTTATCTTTTATATCTTCTTTAAATTTTTCTGCTAGTTGTCTATGCAAAAACCAGTATGTTGAAAAACCTCCCTTCATCAGTTCCTCCCTATTTTTTAGTCTAATATTAGTCTCTTCTTTTTTAAGTATATCTTTATATGTTATTCATTCTTTGATTCGTACTTTCTCCAATCTATAGGACACCTCATGTGGGGAGGTCCAGTATGGTAATTTTAGATACAACTGCTTCCTGACTTTTAACCAAATCCTTAAAACCGCGTTCCTAATATAACGATCAGTGAATACCTTATTACTTTTATATTTATCATACCAAACATACGTGTACCAACCATAATATAGGTTGAAACCCTCCAAATTTAATAATTTTACATTCTTTAATGAGATCCACTCCTTTAACCAAATTAACGTAGAGGCTTCATAATACAGCTTCAAGTCTGGCATGTTTAATCCATCTTTCTCTTTTGTTTCTTTTAGATATTTCCATTTAATTCGAGGTTTTTTCCCATTCCAGATAAATTTACTTAATTCTTGTTCCTAGCTTTTGAATGGTTTATCATTCAATATTATAAGTAAATTCTGGAATAGAAACATTAATTTTGGTAAAATATTCATTTTTATAGCAGAGATTCTCCCTAGAAGAGATAAATGTAATTTCTTCCATTTTTTCAAATCTTCTTGTATCTCTTTCCATATTTTTTATAATTATTATCGAATAATTCTGAATTGTTTTTAGTTATTATTATACCCAAATATCTAACTTTTTTGCTGCTTTGAAACCTGAACACCTCATTAGTTCTACTTCTTGTATTTGTATAACATTTTTGGTGATCATCAATGACTTATCTTTATTGATCTTAAATTCGACTACTTCTCCAAATTCTTTCAAAGTTTCCATAAGTGGTTTAATACTATTAAGTGGGTCTTCCAAGATTAAAGCCAAATCGTCTGCATATGCTTGCATTTTAAATTCATGTTCTTTTATTCTCGTTCCTCTTATCTCTATAGTATTTCTAATTTTTGTATTTAAAATCTCTAAACACATAATAAAGAGTAATGGTGAAAGGGGACACCCCTGTCTCGTACCTTTATTTATCATAAATGGTTTTGATTTCCCCCCGTTAACTAACAGACAAGCTTTTTGATCCTCATAAATCACTCAGATCCACCCTTTATATCTGTCCCCAATTTCTATCTTATTCATGACTTCGAACATGGAATTCCAGCTTACATTATCAAACGCCTTCTCCGCGTCCAGAAAAATTAATGCCAACTCTTTCTGATTAAACTTCTGGTAGTATCCTATTACATCTAAAATTATCCTTATATTATTCTTCAAATGTCTACCTGGCAAAAAGCCATTTTGATCTTCATGCACCCAGTTTGACAGTACCTTTTTTAATCTTTCTGCTAATATTAAAGCAAAAATTTTATAATCAGTATTTAATAGCGAGATCAGTCTGTAGCTTCTTTTATCCTGTCTGTCTTTCCCTTCTTTCAGAATCAGCATAATATTCGAATCTTTCCATGAGTTTGGAAATTCTTGATGTTTAATAGTATTTATTACTTGGGCTAGCAGGAGTATTAACAATTCTTGAAATGTTTTATAGTATGTTACTGTAAAACTGTCTGGGCCAGGGGCTTTCCCCTCTTTTAGATTCTTAATTGCATTCCTAATTTCTTGTGTTGTAATCGGTTTATCTAAATCTTCTCTTTGTACGGCTGTTAAGCAAGTGATGTCTACTTGTTGTAAATATTTTATCACCCTGTTTTTATGTTCTTGTGATCAATATTTCTCCTTAAATAAGTCTTCAAAGTAGTTTACAAATATATTTTTAATCTTTGTCTGTTGATAATGTATATTCTGACCTTCCCTTAGACCCGTAATATTACGTTTTTCCCTCTCTCTTTTTAATTTATACGAAAGCCATTTCCCTGGCTTATTTGCCTGCTCAAATTGTCTTTGTTTTACAAATTTCATCTTTTTTCCCATTTCTTCAACTATAAATAAAGATAATTGCTTTCTCAGTACTTTGGTTTCATTATAAACTTTCAAATCTTTTGGACTCTTTTTTAGTTCCTGTTCTTTCTCTTTAAGTTTTTCTAATATTTGTCATTCTTTTTCTTTTCTACATTTTGTAATCCAAGCCTGTTGATTTATGAAGAATCCCCTCAGAACCGCTTTGCTGGTATCCCAAACTATCTGTGCAGACTGTCCTTTTCCCAAATTATTCTCCAGAAACATTTTTAGTTCTTCCTTTGCTTTCACCACTATAGACTTGTTTTTTTAACAAACTATCTTTTAATCTCCAATTTCAATTATATTCTCCATATTGTAATGTCAGTAGAATCGGACAATGGTCCGATATTGTTCTAGGGTGCGTTTCCATATTAACAATATTTTTCATCATAACCAAGGGTATAAAAAACATGTCAATCCTGGACCAAGTTTTATGTCGTTCCGAATAATAAGTATATTCTTCTTTCTTTCTTTTTATATTATTTATCACTTCACCTAAAGACATGTATTCTAATAAGTCAAAGAAACTTTTAGGTAATTTCCCTTGACTGATTTTAGTATTTATCTTACGCCTGATCTATCTATTAATGGGTTTAAAACCCCATTCCAGTCTCCCATTAATATCATTTTACCATTTTCTAAATCCATTAATTTTTCCAATAAGTTTTGATAGAATTTGCTTTTATTTTCTAACTGTCCATATACTGCTACAATCAATAATTTTAAGCCTTTAATTATTACTTCTATTGCTATGCAATGACCTAATTCATCACTATACATTTGTTTTGCCTCATATTTATTATTAATATATACTGTTACTCCTTTTTTCTTTTTATTAGTTGAGGATGAAAAGCTTTGTCCTAATTTAGGATTCTTAATGTAGATCAGATCTTTAGTTCTAATGTGTGTTTCTTGGATTGCTATTATATCTAAATTTAACTTCTCTAATCGATGAAAGAAACATTTTCTTTTATGGGGGGAGTTCATACCCCGAACATTCCAAGATAGAATTCTTAATTTCATTTTATTTTAATTTCTTATTTAATTCTTCTTCAATTACTATTCAGTTTCTTCTATTTCTTCTTCTCCCAATTCTTCCAGTTCTAAATCTTGTATTGAATTAGAGTCTTCTCCTCCTTCTCCCTCTTCTTCCCCCTCTTCCTTTTCTTCCTCTTGTCCTCCTTCTGATTCTTCTTCTCCTTGTACTTTTGTCAATTCCTTTTTCATCTCTTCTTTTCTTAATCTTCTATTCATACCTTGCGCTGTTTGTGTATCTTCCTTACGTTTCTCTTCTTCCTGTTCTTGTGATATCTCTTCTCTTTTGTTCAGTTCTTCTTTATGTTTTCTCCAGAACTCTCTTGCCTTAATGATTGTATTTAGGACAAACCTTTTCTGCTTCCAGGTGAACGAGATTCCTTCAGTCCTTTCCCACATATATCTTATTCCATGATCTCTCAGCGCTTGGGTCAGGAAGCTGTAGTCCCTCCTTCTTTTAAGTAGAGCTGGGTGTACATCTTTGTATATTTTCACTTCCAGACCTTCCACCACCAATTTCTTTCTATAGCTGCACTGCAGGACCAAGTCCTTAACCCTTTCCCATAAGAAATATACCACAATATCGCGTGGTATATTCTTTCGCTTTGCCACGGCCAAATTAATACGAAAAATTCTATCGAGTTCCAAATCCAATTGCTCTGGCGCCCAGCCTATGAATTGTGCTAAAGGCCTGGTCAATCTTTGATAAAGATCCTCCTGGGCAGCTTTTTTCAGTCCTCTTATCTTAATCGATTTATTTCTGTTCCTTATGTTAATAAGTAAAGTTGTCTGTTCCAATTATTCAGTCTTCTCTTCCAGTTTCAGAGTCTGCACCTCCAACTTTGTTGTTCTCTCTTCTACTTGTTTCACCTTTTCATTCACATGCTTTATTTCTTTGGAGATATTGTCCAACTTTGTATTAAAGACCTCCAATTCCTTCTTAATGTCAGTTTTTAGTTCAGATCTCATATGTTTCAATTCCATTCTTGTTTCTTTCATTTCATTTTTAAATGTCATCATTAATTTCCGTATTTCTTCAGTTATGTCTATTCCAGCACTCTGAGTCGTACCTTGGTTTTCTGTTGTTACCGTCTTTGTTTCAGTAATAGGCATCCTGATTTTGGTTGAAGCTCTTCTTTGAAGCAGCGATTGTATCTGCGTTTGAGCTCCTGTGCCAGCTTTCCTTTTCCCTGCTGCCATCATTTTGCCTAATTTTAATCTGTCTTGTTTAGTCTTAGTGAATATGTTTTATCTAATTGATTTATCTATTCACTATATTTTTCCCTTTTTTCCCCTCCTTCCTCCTTCCTCTTGTTCTTATACCTTATTCCTTGTTACTTAATATTTATTTTCTTTCACTTACTCTACGTTCTGATACCTTCTATCTTCCAATCTTGTATCACTCACCTTCTCCTTGATTACAGCCTCCCAAGCTAAAGCTAATTCCTATTGATAATTCTTCCTCCTACTACTTTAATATTTCAGTCACTGTATTTTCCCTCACAGTTCAATTCTCACTTCTCTTGCTTTTCTTCTCTAATCTCAGTCACTATTATACACAATATTCAATAGCTTCAGTCAAAAAATTCGCATATACCAATTCAGATCAATACAACTGATACACCAGTACTCAATTAATTAAATGTTCTAATATTGCAGAATGAGATACATGTATATAGTATATAATTTCACATTAATTCAATTAATACACTATTAATTCATTAGTACACAATTAATTCATTGGCACCAGTTAATTAGTTAAACCGACTAATTCAATTAACACACAAACAATTAATTCAGTTAACACAATTAAATTAAGTTCTACGATTTCAAATTGGCTCAATCCTATATGGAAAGTGTACTTATGTATTTATATATGTATAAATGTATTTAAAGTTATATCAGCTATTTATTTTAACTATCTTAGCTATCTTAACTTATCCACAGCCTCGTGGATTCCGTCCGCTTGTCGCGTCGCCTCCACCGGAAGTCCCCGTAGAAAAAACATACTTAACAATCCTGAAGAAACCTACCTCAGAGTAAGTCCCATTCAACCAACTGAAATCTTTTGAGGAGGGAAGAGATGCATAACCTCTAACTGTCCCCGTAAGGGAGGCAGAATACCAATTAAACCTCTGTCATCCCACTTTTTCAGTTGCTTTCAATATGTTCCAGTTTCTCCCCTCCTCCTATTTTCCACCATTGTCCTCCGATTACTTCACTAGTTGCAAGCTAAATTCAAAGTGTTAAATTAGACTACATTCAATTAAATAAACAGAAGAGGGGAAGGAAAGGGTGGGGGCAGATTTTTGCACTTTCCTCTGGCAAAAGCCAACTGCTACAGCCTATCCTAGCTTGCTTGATATTTCTGTTCTAAGATTTTGACATTTTGACCACATTGATGTTACCTGGCTAAATGTGTCTAGATTTTCATCTGTGAAATATTGAAGAGCTTGGAGGTGTACAGTATTCTACTTGTAGAGTCATTTCCCAGAGTCAGCCTTGAAATACAGGTAGCAACATCCTAATCAGCCAAACAAGAGAGTGTTTTTCTAACAAGCTGGATACAGAACTCTTTGAAGTTTCATTTGTGACAAAGTAGATGATAAAGTATTGTCTTTTCATTACTTTGTAGTTCAGCTTCTTCTTTGTCTTCCTGGGTCAATTTAATTTTATGCCACATCCTTGTCACTCCCCATCTCTTTAGGAACTTTGCCTTGTTCAAGTATCTAAACATTTGATGTGGGGGCTCTAATCTGACTTGTTTGTTTCCTTGGGGAATTCCGTATTTGTTTACAGCAACCTTGTAGGAAAAAAAACTGAGTACAATTGTAGTATAGAAGATAGGGGCAAAAGTGGCAAAGTTGACTGAGCTGGTAAATTTGTTCATGTACATTGTTTTAATTGTTTAACTTGTTATATCTTGTTGGATAGTTTAATATGTTTCTAAACTGTAAATTATTTTTTTCATTCCACATGTTAAATTGTTTTAATTTTTTAAAATTCACTTGATTGCATATTAGCCTCAAATTTGGGGATAGAGGATGGGATAAATTAAGTAGAGCTGGATAGAATGAACTATGAAGGAGATGCCTCCAGTCCTTGCCTCCAAAAGCAAATGATATTGTTAATCCCAACATCATTACTACTGCAATTACCAGTCACTTTCCAGCAAGATTAGAATTACTTTTTTTAAAAAAGAGAGACATTATGATGTTGGCTCACATGTTGGGCGTGGTATGGGAAAGGCAGTCAGTTCAGTTCCTGTTCATTGAAGTTATTAGGAGATCATCTCATTCTGATAGATTTTCAATAAGTTCTTGATAAGATTAAAATGCAGAGCTGGCACTATCATTAGCCACAGCCTCAGGCAACAGATTTTGGATGTTATAAAAGGACAGCAAATGGTTAGTTACAACCATTTTAGGCTTATTGCCAGGAAATTGGAGGGGCACTTAGGAGATTTCCTGCCTTTGGTGATAGAATTTGGTTGGCCTATGGTATTACTATGCATCTTGACTTTCAGATTGGAGGTAATGTGCTTTTTGCTGCCTTCCCTCAGCCACCAAAATATCTGAGGTCAGCCCTAATCAAATGAAACACTTACGTACTTGTTTTACTGAGAAACTCCCCCCCCCGCAAAAAAAGTCTAATTAATCTCCCTGTAACTCTTTCTGTAAAAAATTGCATTTACCATTGTTTAAGAAACTGGAGCAACTTTCCAAATGGCCACAGGCTGATTCAAATTCTTTATTCTTTAGAATAAACACTTTTTAAACAGTATCAACATGGATAAAATGGAAATCTCCTAATTTTAACAGCAAATGTATTAAAAAAATAAGCTTGCTTTGTAATAGGGTTCAGACTGCTCTTCATACAATTTTACTTGCTGTTACACACCAGCAAACATTCTTTAATCCTGGAATTCATGAAAAAAGCTAATGCAAATTGCTCTCTGCCATTGCAAGAGAAAAGTTCTTAAAGTGCTGTATTAATGGAAATGACTTCTATCAGTGAGAGAGTTCAAAGTTTCCTCCAAAGTTGCAAGAATTATATTTCATTTTTAATATAATTTTTATTAAAATTTTTGATATACAATAAAAAATTAAATGAAGCAACAAACACAGAATGAAAATAACAGAAAAGAAAAAAAGTTGAAGAAAAAATATAGATAGGAAGAAGAAAAAAGTAAAAGTTATTTCCAAAATTTTGTTCAGCAGTTAGTAAAAGTATACAGTTAATCTGTACCTCTCTCATCTATCATAACAATTCTTAATCTTCTTTTCTAAAATATATACCTACTAATATCTAAATCCAAACTTATACAATCTTATACATTCTACACAAAGTCAATAAATACTTTAATAAAGAGCTAGTACTCTGTTGACCAATACTACTATTACTTCCCTAAATTAAAATAAACATACTAACCCCTCTCATTCTAATTTAACAACAATCCACCATCAAAGAAAGCATCAAATATTAAATCCTTTTATCTTCATTAAATCAATTTCCCAATTCTTCTCCAACCCTTTCTCCCACTCTCTAACTCATTTCTAGCTGTAAAATTCAACCTCCTTATAAGAATTTCTTTTCCCCCTGTTCCATTTGAATTTCCATGGGTATTCGCCCCTTATATCCCTGTCTCACAATTGTATCCTTCATAGTAATCTAACCCTCTAGCCCACATATAAATCAAGCTCTAATATCATTTTAAACAGTTTCTTAGATTTCATATACACTCCCCACCACAAGCACCTTGTTTTATAACTTCCTTTACACTAGGGCAACCTTGAACATCAAACTGCAAAATGTCTAGAATCCTGTAAAACCCCTCAATATTTCTTTACCTATTTACATTTTAAATTTAACATTTTTTTTTGCCAAACTTCTGCAGTTGCACAAATTGAACATTATTTAACAAATTCCAGAAAACTTGATGAGGAAACCTATTTCCATGCAAAACCCTCCTAACTTTCTTATTGTCTTTTTCCTTTTCTTTCTCCTCTTTCCCCAATCTAGTTGAAAAACCAACTATCCTCAATGTCTTTCCAAAATTACCCCCACTGAAACTGTTTCTCCCATGGATTTACTATAAATCTCAGCATCCCTTCTTCTGTCAAATTGAATGTTTTTCAGGAAAAGGATCCAGCTTCTCCTTTTCCATGTCTCCATTGTCAATCCTCTTCAGCATATCCAATACTCTCCTCTGGCTCCTCCAGGATCACTTCTTATCCAAAATTTCATTGGTCTAGCAGCACTTCACCATCCCTATTGTCCAGTCTAGCCTCCAATACTTCCTCTCCATCTGATTCGCTGAATTTCATTGTATCATCAAATAATCTAAAACTCTTAATATTTTTCAGCAGTTCCAGTTCCTCTAAAATCTCCTGCCAAATTGCTGGATCACACTCATCTTGTAGGTGTTGAATCATTATCATTCTTTCTATTGAACAAAAAGTAGCAAAAACAGAGTTAACACTTTTATCTTCGCAGCAACTCCTC
Source organism: Ctenosaura bakeri (assembly GCA_948474755.1). Classification (NCBI taxonomy): domain Eukaryota; kingdom Metazoa; phylum Chordata; class Lepidosauria; order Squamata; family Iguanidae; genus Ctenosaura; species Ctenosaura bakeri. The sequence goes on from CAOLHI010004748.1 coordinate 75,114, forward strand.
CCCTATAGTGTTGCCTATCCAATTAGTTTCTCTTGTTATTCCACCTGCTTTTGGTGGGGTACCTCTCCAGACAAAACAAAACCACTTTCCCACAAAACTTTATCTTCGTTAGTCCATTTTTACCTGCAGAGTGCTCTAAAAAACTGTCAATCTTCCAATTTTAAAAGTACCTTTCCAGCCTTTAGTATTATTACATCATTTATCCGCTTAAATAAGTCTTTTTGTTTACACTCTTATTAAACTTTTTTGTTTTCAAAATACAGTCTTAAAAATAATTCTTAAAGTCAGTCCTGTTAATATGGAAGCAGGAAAGGCATCGAGCTATGGATGTCACTGCTAAATCAAAGGTCTCTTTTAGTTCAAAAAGTTCCAAAGCTGTTATACAAAAATGCTTAAGAGAGTGAGATGCAGGCTTAGTGTCCTTTCAAAGGCTTGGATACAACAACATGAGTCTGATGGAATTTTCCTGGCCCCCACCCCCCGCTTCACTTGAATTCAACTCCTATAGTCCCTGCAAGCATGGTGAGGATTCCAGAGCTGTCTATCTTATCTTATCTTATCTTATCTTATCTTATCTTATCTTATTTAATTATTATATTTCTATGCTGCCTTTCTTCCAGAGTGGGACCCAAGGAAGCTTCCAACAATAATTAGAGACAATAAAAACATTTAAAACAATTAAAAACATGAAAAACATATAAAATTATAAAAACTTAAAACAATATTCATTTCTTAAAACAAGTTAATAAATAAAGCTCTCCAGCTAATATAAAAGCCTGCTTAAAAAAATTAGCTTGCTGGCAAAAGGAAAGCAGAGAAGGGGCAACCTAGCCTTCCATGAAAGAGTGTTCCATAAGGTGCAAGCAGTCACTGAGAAGGTTCTCTCCTGTGTCCTCACCAGGTGAGCCTGGGATGGTGGCGAGACTAAGAGAAAGCCCTTCCCAGCAGATCTTAGGGCTCTAGCAGGTTTTTACAGGGAAACATGGTCTTTCAAATAACCCAGGCCTAGGCCATATAGGGGCTTATAGGTCATAATCAGCACCTTGAATTGTGCCTGGAAACAAACAGTTCTTTGGTGAACTCTTCACTTTTCCCTTGACCAGGGAGTGTTAATCAACAGTTGGAATTTGCCTCTAAGCCAGTGATCAACTGCTGCAGCTTTCCCTTAATGGAGGTTTCCATGAAAGGCTCTCAGCCCACCATGAGCTTAACCTGGAAATCCAAGAGTTATATCCCAATATGTCCTACAGAGCACATTAATATGGTGCTACACTGGATCTATGACTAGAATACAAAATGTAGAGTGTTGGTGCAATCTTAAACTCCTTTGCTAGGGAGAAAACTGAGATTAATTAATACAGTAAAGTTTTACTTATAGATAAAACTGTGGAAATATTTCTGGAAATATAAAAGTAAAATGGAAATTCCTCTCTCTGAAATAAGTGATGCAAAATAAGGATTTTTCTTTCTTCATTTGAATAGATTACATAGGATAATAGAATCACAGCATCTTGTAGTTGGAAGACCACAAGGGCCATCTAGCACAACCCTCTGCTGTGTGGGAATAAATGACTAAAGCACTCCTGAAAGATGCCCATCCAACCTGTTTAAAGACTTCCAAAAAGGGTGAGTCCACCACTCTTCAAGGCAATCCATTTCACTATTGCACATTATATGGTAAAGAAATTCTAATATTTAGCTGGAATCTCCTGTCTTCTAATTTGAATACACTGGTTCATGTTCTAGGCCATATGCTGTGCTATTATTCCACTTTCAACATTCTTGGAAATCCCAGGGTTTGCAGTTTAGGGAGGGGCATTTAGAATTCTCAGCCAGAGAGTTCTTTGACCTCCGTAAACTACAAACTCCAGAATTCCACAGGATGTAGAAAGTGGAATAATAGCACTATAACAGTGTAGGGCGGAAATGGCCCTAGTCTACGGGGCAGCAGAAAACAAGTTTTCTCTATCTTCTACATGACATGCCTTCAGATATTTAAAGATAGCTATCATGTCACCGCTTAGTCTTCTCTTCTTCACGAATCCAAATACAGTAGGCAGAACTTGAAAGTATTTAAAACAATCAAACACCAAAATTTTCAACCACAATTAAAAAGATAAAAATTACAATTTCTTAAAACCCAAATTCAACTCTTTTTCCAAAAAGAGAATGAATGCTTTTTTAGTTATGGAGAACAAGAAATAATCCGAAGTATGTGTCACTCAAGAACTGGAATGTGTGCAATTGCAGCCAATTGATACTGTTTTATTAGGATTTTGTGTGTAAAGGCAAAGGTTGCATAGAATTTATCCCAGGAGCATCATCAGTGGCCCTTATGCCAATATCTTTAACAGAGATGAGAAAGCAATATTTGATTCAGGCTTGGTAGCTGATCTGCTGCATATGAATGAGTTTTTCTTATACAAGTATTCCTATCCTGCTTTTCAAGGCAAATGACTCCACAAAGCAACATACAGTACACACAAATTGAAATATAGTTTGGAACAATATCATAAATACATTCCACATTCCCTAGCATTAGGGGCGTAGGACCCCCATGAAAGTGGAAAAACCGTGAATAACTCTAGGCCCTCCCAAACCATATGTAACACACACAAAAAGTATGATCACTATATTCAACCCACCAAGGTTCCTTCGCAAGGCAGAAATGGGTGGCTCATGGGGCTTACTGTCACCTCTGCTGCTACCCCACACCATTTTTTATAGGGACTTACAAGTCTCATTCACAGTTCCTCAGTCTCATGAGGCTTGCAGTCCCTATTAAAAATGGCATAGCAAGGCAGCAGAGGTGACAGCAAATAATCCATGAATAATCAAATCCACAAAAGTAAAATCTGCAAATGTGGAGGGCTGACTGTAATATATCATTTTAAAAAATTGAGATATAAAATACAAGAAACACAGTAAATACCCATTGTATGGACCAATAAAAATAAGAATGAGCTAAGGCTAAAAAAAATCAATTCTATATGCTGGTCATCAGACCCTCCCTGGGACCATACAATTGCACCCTAATTGTATTAATAGTGCATTTCTAAAAATGAAGGGTAATCCCATGGAAAAATATAACTTTGAAGAAAATTCCATCTTCTATCTCTGTTCCACATCCCAAGTGAGCATTCTGTAATATTATCTATGCACTCTGAAATATAATTATTAGTTGAACCTAACAATGTAAACACTTGGTTGGTATTAAAGCTATACGTTATATTAGGCATCATCCAAATACCACAATGGTCATGTTCAGTTACTATACCGAGTGAAGAAAAGCCCTAAGACCTAAAGCTATAAAACAGCTCAAGTTCAATCAGCCCTAGATATTAAATAATCCATCTTAAATACCCATAACAGAAAGGAAGAGACTTAGTCTCTGTTGAAATTTTCAACAGAAAATTAACAGAAAATTTTCTTGGTCTATGAGGGAAGGTTATCACCATTGGATGTCTCTAAAAGAACTTTAATTAACCTAATTGCCTCAATATATTAATGAGCAACAAAGACATTATTACTATCCTGTAATGTTCTGGGACATTTCTTTCCCCTATAGTTCAGAATATATTCAGTTTAGTGTCCAGGTTTATTCTGATGGAAAAGAAAACTTGACCTTTTTTAGGACACTGGTGTAAAGACAACACTGTTGTTCATTTCTTTACACAAAAATAATTATCTGAATAATTTCAGGACAGTTCTGAACACATTTACTCAGAGGTAGCCCACACTGGACACAACAAATCTTATTGCCTTTAAGTATATTTAATAGCATACATTTTTATATTTTATTTTCACATGTGAAGATGAATAATTTCCTCCCCACTGCAGGATTTTTAAAAATTTTACTTTTTTAAATTTTTTAATATTTTATTTTATTTTATTTTGCATGAGATTCTATTGCTCGTCTAGTGCAGGTTCTCTGGACAAAGGCAATGGGAGGAGAGTGTGGCCAGCTCAGTTTCAGGTAGTGGGATCCTCAAGCTCAGGCCACTATTCCAGAGCACAGGGATTTTTGAAGTTAGCACCACATAATGCCTTAGCTTTGAGGGATCTCATCTTAAAGCAAGTCATTTATGAAACAGAAAAGTTTATAGCTGGCTGCATCCTCCTACTATCATCATCACTGCTTTCTTACTTGTGTAAATGGGAAAATGTTGGTTCACTGATGAAAAGTTCATTATGCGAGTGGTTAGCTCTGATAGTCACAGTTAAAAGGTCCTTCTACTACATTCTAACTATGGACTAACCAACATAACATCCCTTTAAATCAGTGGCTCCCAACCTGGGGTACACATACCCCCAGGGATATGCACCAAGACATTTAGGGATGTGCAAAAAAGAAGAAGAAGGAGAAGGAGAATGATGGGAAAGACTCCAATTCTTCTCTCCCTCAAAAGGGAAGAAGGACATGTGTGCAAGGAGGAGCTGCTCACCTCTTCAGAGCTGAACCCAGCTTGCTTTGAGAGTGGGTCTTAGGTGGGGCTGTGCTGGTTTTTGTCACCCAGGTGGCAGGCAAAAGTTTCAAGGTGGGCTCAAAGGTAGTGATCACTTCATCTGAGGGGAACCCGAGTGGGAGAGTGATGGTGGGAGCTCTGAGGAGACAAAGCTCCAAATGTGAGTGGCACCTGAATTTAAGCACAGAGCAGAGAGTGGTGCTTCAGACAGCAGGTTCCCTGTAATACAAGGCAGACTGCTGTACTTCCTTGAGCCCCAGATATTGGAGTTTCTGTCCTGGAGGGGGAAAAATCACAGCAACCGAGCTCAATGCAGTTTGGGGCCAAGAAGATGCTAGTATGTGTGTGTGTGCATGTGTGTGTGTAAGAGAGAAAGAGAGAAGCATGATGGAATAAGTGGTGGTTGTGATGATGGAGGTCATTTCTGGAGCAATGAGGTCACGGGGGTGGGGAGACAAAGCCAATGGGTCTGTTTTTTGTCATCTTTGGATATCTATGTTTTCTTTAGGGGTAGTGTGGATGGAGCATTACCCTTTCTTCCTACCGCAGCTTCCCTGAGAGGATGCAGTCGTGGGGGATAAAGTTGGGAAGAGGGGCTTATGGTGAAAATGTTGAGCTATACCATTTGCATCTTTCATTCAGTGCTCTTATCTGGGGTATTGAAGGCAGGGGAGCACAGCTAATCAGCCTCCCTCGAGGGATGTAAGATGGGGCAGCTCAGACTAGAAAGATGCAGGAAGATCAGTAAATGGGAGCTGCCATGGTGCCTGTTTTTCATGACAGAGCTCATTAAGAAAATGGAGAGTTGAACTATTAGGAACAGACAGTCCTGTGAGCAGGTCAGCTTCAACATGCTCGGATTGGTCTACTGCAATATTTTTACTTGCTTCTTATTCCACCTTCTATGAAGTGTCCATACCTAGTAGTTATTTTCTGGACTACATCTCCTAGAATCTCCCAGCATGCATGGTCACTGTGAGCTGTAAGATACAGAATGTTTGCAGAATGTTGTGCTCACAATTAGAAAGTGCTGTGAAGCTATTACATCTTCTTCTCTGTCAACACATTTCCCATGTTAAGGATAAAGACTGCAGAAACATGTTAAAAAAGAGCAAAGGATTACAAGTAGAGGGTGATGTCATTTCACACCTAGTCAATGAATCAGGGCAGTGACATTATAAAAGTCTAATTTATAACCACTTACAAAAGTCATCTGGATTTTTCTAGATCTCAATGTGGATGTAACTCTGAGTCTCACCTTAAGATGCTGCTTTATTGATGGAGAATAAAAACCTTAACACACACTTCAAGGAGTACAATTGAATGAAGATAGACTGATAGATATCACTATCAAATTAAAATGGTCAGATCTATTGGCTTCCTCATCACACTTAGAAAAATCTGCACACATCTAATGTACTTCACTGGCCACAATATTGGAGGGCATAGGAAATGTGGTAATGTTATGAAACAAATAATATAAAATATTATGTTCATACTATGCTAGATTTCAAGCAAGATAAGACAAAGGCTTGTCTCCAAATCATCTTCAATATAAAAAAGGATTGGGGACATATTAGGGGAAAAAATGTGCACAAAATGCTTTAGTCAGTGCAAAAAAGTCCATAGATGATATGTGTGCCATAGAAACTATGTACAAATAAATTGAAACATTTGGGAGAATGCATATCTGTCGGCTGCGTGCCTATAGCGAGCCTTATATCTGGGGTACTTGTTTAAACAAACAAGGACCTCCAAAAAACCTCTGGCAATAAAACTACAGCCTAGAGGAAAAACAGCCACTTCAAACTGCAATAAAGAAAAAGTACAAAAGGTTTATTGCAGATAACAAGTTAAGGCATTTAGCAAAACATGATAAAGTCAAACAGTAAAAACAGCAGAGCAATATACAAACCAACACAGCAAGGAGACAAAAGGAAAGAGAGGGAAAAAGAGCAGTTTCTCCAAACTGCTTATATACACTCTACGCAGCTGTACATTATTACTCTACAAGTGCCTGAGTCAAACACATAAAATTAACATACAGCTGCGTAGCCTCATCTCACTCTACACCTTAATCTTAAAGGGCAAGATCAGAAGAAGCAGCGCAGCATCAAGTAATACTAACCAATTACATATCTTGACACTCCCCTACTTGATGAGTAGCTACTTCCTCTTTTACCACTACAGGACCCATCAGTCCTATTCTATTGAGCATTTGGTTGTGTATTGTAACAATAAAGGGTTTTGTATATCTGGGAACAGTTCATCTTCTACATTCTTTACAAACCCAGTAACCATTGGCGATTTTACTGCCTTACAATTTTTTCATCTTACATTTCTGGAGAGCCTAGTGTTTAACCTGTCTATCACTAGTTGTTTTAACCTTGTACACCCACCTGCAATCTATGGGTGTCACACCTTTGGGCAATTCACAGAGGGAATATACATTATGCTGGGCAATAGAGTCCATTTCCTCCTGCATCGCCTTCCACCAAGGCTGTGCATTCTGGCGAGACATTTGCATTAACTCAGCGAAGCTGTTAGGCTCGCATGTTGCCAGACAAGCACGCACTGACAAAGACGTGTCAGGAGTAAACCTTTTTGGGGGAACCCCTTTATTTTTCCTTTCAGATCTTCTTGGACTAAAACTTTCAGGCATGGACCCATTATTCTCCTCGACACTACGAGTTCTCTTTCTTGTATATTTCCGTTCATCCTCCCCTGTTTGCACTTCTACAACTTCTCTTACAGCCCTCCCCTCTGAAAAATCTTCCTCCTCAGTTTTGACACACGAGGAGTCAGTAGCAGAGGCTGAAGGCTGTTCTGACTGAGAAAAAACTAAGTCAGAAGCAGAAGGATGAAACTCAGAAGCTGCCTTCACCCGTGCCCAATTTGCGTGCTCCTCAAACGTGGCATTCCTTGATATCACACAACTGGTGCCACCTTTGAAGAACCGATACCCTTTGCAAAAGTCTTCATACCCCACGAACCTCAAACGTTGAGCTTTTGGCTCTCCTTTCTTACGTTGGTTCTTTGGGATATGAACCCATGCAAAACTCCCAAAAACTTTCAAATGGGCTAAATAGGGCTGTTTTCCGTACAGGCACTCATAAGGAGTGGCTTGCACCACTGAACTCCACAGCCTGTTATGGAGATAGCATGCAGTTAATACTGCTTCTCCCCAAAAACTCAGGGGAAGGTCTGCATCTGCAAGCAGACTATGCATTAGTGTCTGAATGACCCCAGCAGTACGCTCAGCAATTCCATTCTGGAAAGGAGCATAGGCAGCAGTAGTTCTATGCACAATCCCTTTCCTCTGAAGCCATTGCTGCACATTACCAGAAAGGAATTCACTGCCTCGATCTGATTGCAGCCTCTTTACAGAATACCCAAACTGTCGCTCAACAAGAGCAGACCAATTTTTAAGAGTTTGAAAAACCTCAGACTTCCTTTCTAGTAAATAGCAGAATGTATATCTACTAAAATCATCTACTAAAAGTAGGAAGAACCGAGCACCTCCCAGAGACTTTTTACTCATTGGACCTACTACATCACAATGTACCAACTGAAAGGGAGCAGTAGGTACACGTGAACTACTTCTGGGAGCCGGCAGTTGTTTAGATTTGGTCTGTTTACAAATGGCACAATCCAAGAAAACATTGCATGGTTTCAAAAAACAACCTTTACAACAACCAGCTACTTTCTTTAGAACAGAAAAACTTGCATGCCCCAAGCGACGATGTAACAGGTGTATACATTCATTATGTGTGGGAACATTACTAAACACATTACAAACTTTATGGTGTGGCAAGAGCTTATACAGCTTTTCACTTCGAGTAGCCACAGCACACACATTCCCATTCTTAAGCACTTTCCCTTGCCTCCCAGAAAACATAACCTCAAAACCAAATTCTGTTAACTCACCCACTGAGAGGAGACAAAAATCAAGGGAAGGTACAAACAGGACATTCTCCAGGCACATATCTAATGCAGAAACATATACATTACCCACACCACACACTTTAGCCGTAGTACCATCTGCCAAAACAACTGTGGAAACATTGGCAGGGGCTAAAGAGTCAAACAAACTTTCAGTGTTGGCCAAATGCTGGGAACACCCGCTGTCAAGAAGCCAAACGGAGGTGTCTATCTTCTTAGAGTTGTTAGGAATGGTGCAGTCTGTAGCTACAGCAGCCCGAGATGGATTCCTGCGACCTCTGACACCTCTCCCACGACCTCCAGCACCTCTGGCTTCTTGAGCCCTTTGTCTCAACAATGGACAGTCACGTCTAAAATGAGACACTGAACCACAACGAAAACATCTCCGGACGGCATGGGCTCTCACCAACCCCTCCTGCCTGTTCTCAGAAGCAACATGTGAAGCTCCTCTCCCGGAGTTTGTTTCTGCAACTGCCTGCATGGACGTCCTGGCTCTCTTCTCTTCCTCCTCCAGCAGCCTGGCTGTTACAAGTGACACTGTCAAGTCCCGTTCTGGAATTGACTGGAGAGACGACACCAACAATTCCCAACTGGAATCCAAAGAATTTAAAATACAAAACACCTTGTCTCCTTCATCTAGGACCTTGCCTCTTTCACGAAGAGCTGCAAACAGGCTGGACATTTCTGCAAGGTGTTGTTGTACTGTATTGCCAGGCATTAATTTCATATTATAAAGCCGGAAACAAAGGGAAAACTTAGCTGCTGCTGTTTGAGAAACATAAACATTTTTCAAGGCCACCCAGCATTCATGAGGGGACTGCAGGTCTCTGATATGCATAAGCTGGTCATCCTCCACCAAGAGAAACAGGAGAGACATGGCCCGTCTCACAATCCTGGCTGCATCAGCTGCATTCGATGGGAGATCCAGAGGGTCTGTAAAGGCACCCCAAACACCTTCTCCCTGAAGAAAATACTGCATCTTAACAGCCCAGGTCAGGTAATTTGAGCCATTCAGCCTCATGAGAGGCAGGCTACCTGATACAGAGTGAGCCATAATAACAAAAGAAAAACACACCAGCCAGCAGGACCTCAAAAAACAAAAAACATGCCTCACAAAAAACAGTGGCTTCTCCTGGTATCTAGGCTGCGCAGCGGAAACGTGCTGGGCCCATAACCTGTCGGCTGCGTGCCTATAGCGAGCCTTATATCTGGGGTACTTGTTTAAACAAACAAGGACCTCCAAAAAACCTCTGGCAATAAAACTACAGCCTAGAGGAAAAACAGCCACTTCAAACTGCAATAAAGAAAAAGTACAAAAGGTTTATTGCAGATAACAAGTTAAGGCATTTAGCAAAACATGATAAAGTCAAACAGTAAAAACAGCAGAGCAATATACAAACCAACACAGCAAGGAGACAAAAGGAAAGAGAGGGGAAAAAGAGCAGTTTCTCCAAACTGCTTATATACACTCTACGCAGCTGTACATTATTACTCTACAAGTGCCTGAGTCAAACACATAAAATTAACATACAGCTGCATAGCCTCATCTCACTCTACACCTTAATCTTAAAGGGCAAGATCAGAAGAAGCAGCGCAGCATCAAGTAATACTAACCAATTACATATCTTGACAATATCAAAATGCACTTAAATTTACATGCAGGAAAAACATATCTCAGTTTGATATGTAAATGAAATTGATTAAGAATGTTGCTCAGACACTGAGGAGCTTAACAAGAATGAAACTAAAGATTCCCAAACCTTTATGGAAGGAAAGGTTAGTACAAGAATAATAATTCTATCAGAGCTTCAAAAATAAGGTTTTTCTTCACTTTTACAAATGTCTGTCCAGATGGAAGGGGAAAGTCTTAAGAAACTATGCAACTCAGAGAAATTTTGTGAAACTTATCAAAATTCTTTGGGCCTCTCTCAGTTCTTCAGGCATTTCACTAAATGAAGCCCCCTCCTCAAATTTATATTTTGCTTTGGAAAACATTTCCTGTCCAATTCTATTTGTGTTTTAATGTCTAGTTCTAGAAGGGATTTAGTGTCACAAACGTGAGAGGAATAACATCTGTTGAGCTTACTAACTACCCTAATACCAGCAAGGTGTCATAAGTAAACTTTTATGGAACTTTTCTAATCTGAAGTAGAGGGAAATTTGAAATCCTTTTGTGCTGGTGTAAGTTACAGTAGAAAATGTACTGAAAGAAACCAGTAAGTATTGCTTAAAAGACTTTCCAGGAAAAAAAAAATGTCTTGAGGGGAAATTCAGCAAAGTTTTGAAAAAAGAAGAAAAAGCTGAAACTTCCACTATCCCACTACATGTACTCCCCAAACACATGATATTTAAGAGGACAGCAAAGAGACCACAGGCTTATAAAATATTAAACAAAAATGTCTGCTTTTGAGACAGAACAGGGAAAAAATTTGAGATGCATAGAAAGTATACAGGAGGCTTAAAAGGAAACTGAAGTTCAGGGACTCTGAGAACATTCAATAAATAAAATCCTCTAAGGGAAGTGAACTCAAAAAAAAAAAAAAAAGGCAAGTCAAAGCTGAAGTATTGCATATTCCTCCAAAAGCCACCTCCTCTAGCAGTCAGGATGGGAGCAGAGGATCAAAATAAGACAAACTTTGGTAATAATCCCCTATGATATTATAACCTTAGGGTCACCATAAACTGAAAATTACTTGAAGACACACAACCACAACAATCTGCTGCAGGTAGAAAGGCCCTTCTGTTGGAAGAAATGGCCTTCTAACAACAGATCTCTTTTCTACTGGGTGACCAGCGCTCTCTCTCTGACAGATGAAATATGATGCAGAACATCCAAAAAAAGGTCAACCAAGCAATGGAGTGGATCAGGGAGGGACCAAGTTATTCTAGATCCTAATTCTTCCACTCTAGAGTAACAGTTGCAGTGTGAACAGAAAGCTTGGCTAGGGAGTGGATGGACCTAGCCAACTTCCTGTACCCTTTGGCTGGGAGGAATTTGGATTCAGTAGAACTTCAGTACAACCCTTGTGTCAGTTGGCCTCGTAGTTCTTTTACTTCTCAGACAGTTAGATTGTGCACTAAGAAATACTTTCAAGGGAGAAGGGGGAAAAAAAGGCATTTTCAAAGAATAAATGCACCACCAACTTTATCCATAGGCAGTCAAGTTGCAATCAATGGTGACTCATGGCTTCCATGTCATCTGAGTTGTGAATTCGCTCTGAGTTTCATTCTAAATGTTAAGTTAACTATTCAGAATGCTGAGTCCCATTCCCCAAACAGATTCAGAATACTGGGTAACTCCTTTAAAGCTCAAGCTAAAATCCAAACCATATTAATTGCCCCACTTACATGGAAGCCTGTAAGCTGTCACTATTTGGAATATGAAAGGTGATGGTACTTGTTTCTGTGATTATGTTTGAGAGATATTTGCATATTAGAATAAGTAATACATTCTCATTCCTTGTTAGTGGTTTTATTATTTGTCCTGTCCATTAATATGGGACTGTAGAGATGTTAAAAGCAGGGATGGAATAGGATTTTGGCTATCTGCTAACAGGATACCCCCCCCTCCCAATTAGTGAGTGAATGAGACAAATTCCTCTGGTGTCATATGGTGGGGAACAATAATGCAGTCACTAATAGTTTTCTTGACTTCCTCCCAACAGATATTCTGCCTCTTTTGGATAATAGAGTTGTTATCACACAACACCCCCTAGTCTATAAACTTGCTAGTAGTCAATTTTATTCCACTGAAGAATCCCCTTGAAGAATCAGCTTCCAGTGAGGTAGAAAGCCATGTCAGCAGATTTAACTAGCTACAGAAATAGATGGAGCTTGCAAACACAAATGCTTAAATTATTGCTTGTCTGATATCACCTTTGGATTTATTGGCTATTAATTATGCATTATGGCTTTTGAATTCAGTTTTTTTAAAAGATCCTGTGATCTGTATTTATTGAGTATCTCTTGATCAGTTGATAATTTTTGCTTAGTTTTTGCTTACAGTTTAATAAACAATCTCAATATGATTTGGTTATTATGAACTATATGCCTTGGTGAAGAGTTTCATAGAGGGGTGGTCAAATTTTGATTTTCCAGATGTTTTGGACTTCAACTCCTCTTCCAGATGTTTTGGACTTCAACTCCTCTTCAACGCCAGTGACTGGTGATTCTGGGAGATGAAGTCCCAAATATCTGGAGAAGAAAGTCTGAGCAACACTGGTTAATGCATTGCAATTTAACATTTTTATGTATTTACTTATGGATTGCTGTATTCTGACCACTGAGATATTGAGATTAATTGTTCTGTAATGCTACACATATTTCACTTGAATGTTAACTACCATGACCATAAACTATTAAAAAGTGATATACAAATAAAATAGACATTGGCTGAGATCCAACATTGGGGTTATGCAGTATAAATCTTTACATGTGGAGCTATGTGTTGATTGTGTTCTATGACCCTTGTGCTGAATAGCAAGGTTGTATGAACCAGTGCACAACCACACATACTATCAAATGTGGAACTAAAGGACGACCACTGCCCATTTTGGCAGGAGCAGACAAATACGCATCAACTAACAATGCACCGTTTGTTTGTGCAAGGACAACTTTGACCTGAATACAGAGAGTATACACCAGAAAAAAATGTCCACATACTTCCATAGGGGAAAATATACATGTGTGAGACAGCAACGGGATTCTGATAATTGACATCTAATTGTGAAATTTTGAGATACATGAAAATATCACATTAGGTGTCTAGTGCCAAATGCAGTGCTTCTTGTTTTCTTTGACATGCATACAAAGCCCACCAGGAGCTATTTGTTCATATACTTCAATAGTGAGGATATTTCCAAGTGTCCACTGATGAAAGACACTGTGGTTTGACAGATGTCCTATTTGTGTTTTAGGAGGAACTTGACAGCTGTGGATTGAGGAGATAAATTTTGGAAAAAAACCATATATCTTTTATTTTCTTTGTTCATACATAGGGCCTATATAGACCATCATGAAAATTATGGACATTTCCACACTACACTGTTACAGTGCTATCATTCCACTTTCAACATCCTATGGAATCCTGGCTTTGCAGTTCAAGGAGGGGCATTTAGAATTCTCAGCCAGAGACCTCTTTGGCCTCAGTAAACTGCAAAGCCCAGAATTCCACAGGATATTGAAAGTGGAATAATAGCAGTATAACACTATAGTGCAGAAATGGCTTATGTAGTGATCAATACTAGCTGCTTGTTAGTTATATGAAGTTAAAAGCATATTTTTAAATAGCTTATACTTGAAAATAAAGAACTAATATCTAAAAATGTCATATGTCAGAACAATTCCTTTACCTTTAACTAGATGCCATTTAAAAATTAAACACCTTTCAACAAATGCAGGGCATGATCAATATCTATATAAGATGTTTTTAAAAGATCACTTTAATGTGAACTTTTTCCTGTTTAAACATTAGATATGTCCTTTGAAAATATAGATCTATATGCAACAGCACTGGAATTTCATTAAATAGAATTTACTGTTTTTGTAAAAAATCAATTTTAATTAATTATTGTAATGATATTTCAGCTGCAAAATAAATCTATGGAGGGGGATTCAAAACATCTGGTGCAATGAAGCTAGAAATTTCACTAGTATATTCTCTTAAAAGAATAACTGCACATTAGTAAAAGATTGTTTGGTGCAGTGTTTAAAAAATAAATCTTAAGGAGATACCTTTGGCTCCACCATGGAGTTGGCTTGTGTAACTGCACTTGAATTTTTCCTCAGATATCATGAATCACATTCAGAATACTGTGAGATTTTCCACCCCTGCCATGTTCTTTCCTCTCCCACTTCACTTGTAAAAGTGAGAATTGTGATAGTCACTCGTATATTTTTCCATGTATGCAGGAATTGTATATGTAAACAGGCACTAGAATTAGAAAATCAAGATATAAATATCACTGTAACACTTTTTTTTTTGCTTAATCTGAGGTACCAAATCAGATGCAGAACTTATGTATATACAGCCTTTTGCTTATCCTAGTCAAAAACCTAGGTGAAATTGTAGTCTAAAAAGTAATTTTCTAAATGGCTTTTGTTCAAAGGCCATTTCTGATTATTTTTATTGGCGGGGGGAGACTGTGGTTTTCATTGAACCACCATCCTTATTGCTGCAAGAATTTATTCGTAAATACTCAACCAGAGTTTGACTTTCCTTCATAGAAATACTGTGTTCCAGCAATAAGTCTCCATGTAGAATTGTTTCCAGCATTGATAATAATTTGTCACAAACATTTATCCTCAATGCATTTCACACTTGGCATCACTTATCATCTGTTTTCCAACAAGACAGATGCAGCTTTACTTGAGACACGTTCAACTCAATCCCACAACACACTCCAACATCATGTACCTCCCTCACAGTTCATCATAATTTTATTATTACTGTTTCACACAAAAATGCCTCTTATAATTGTGCATCACACAAAGGGAGAGCTTGAATACTGCAAAGACCTTTGAAGATGCTGTGAATGTGGATATGATCCAAGGCACACTGGATCCTTCTACAGGAACACAGAAAGAGTAGGCTAGTTTTACAGATGAAACAGAAGGTTTGCCCCCTCCCATCAGTGCCCCCAAATGCAGTGTTGTGACTGCTGCTACCCTACTGAACAGCAAGCATTTTCATATACTAAAGTAAAATGATGAGATAAGTAATGGTTGGGTAATTCCTTGGCAGTTTACCTACTCTAGGGTTCAGTGCCTTGGATAGGTATGTTAATATTCAGACCAAAACCTGGAGCAGATTCAGCATCTCAGTGATACAGAAGCCACCAGCTGCCACTGTGGCTAAGAACACCATTGTTGTACAGATTAACTCTACTTCTTCTCAGTGTGTCCCCAGTATGAATAAATCTTCACTTATTTCACTCTTGCACATTATATTTCAAGAGTTCATAGAATCACAGAGCTGGAAAAGACCACAAGAAACATTGAATCGAAACCCCTGCCATGCAGGAATACACAATGAAAGCATTCCCAACAAATGGACATGCAGCCTCTAAAAATGTCCAAAGAAGGAAACTCCACCACATTCCAAGGCAGCATATTCCACTAACAAACTGCTGTTACCATTAGAAAATTCTTCCTAATATTTAGATGGAATCTGTTTTCCTTGTCTTTGGAGCAGTAGAAAATAAGCTCCATCTTCTTTATGACATCCTTTCAGATATTTAAACATAACTATCTTAACTTTCTCTTCTCCAGGTTACCTAGCTTCCTAAACCACTCCTCATGGGGCATGGTTTCCAGGCCTTTTAACTATTTTCGTTGCCCTCCTCTGGCCACATTCCAGCTAGTCAATATCCTTCCTGAACTGTGATGCCCAGAACTGGACACAGTATTCCAGGGAGGGTCTATGAGTGCACGATGCTCCCTAAATTACACTCAAAGTAGATTTTAATGTACCACAAATTTGATAAGTTAAAACAAAATTGCTAAAACAGTATGTGTTTTAAAAAAGTTAAAAAGCATGAAGCAATCAATCCAATTAAACAATTACTTTTAAAACATTTGTTTAAAATTCATAAAGTACATATTACATATTAAAAGAAACAAAATCTTCACTGCACATCCTTCTACCTCAGCCAGTGAAAGGCTGAAGTCCTGTTTAAACACAAAGAAGGTCCAAGCCTCTCTCAAGAGGGACATCCTAGGAGCAGCCCTGAGAAGGCTCTTTCCCATCACCTCACCAGAAAAGCTGGGAGCAGGGGTAGTGGAACGAATAGAAGGCTCTCTCTTGAAAGGTAGGCTCATATTTTAAATCAGGATGGAAAACAGACACTTTAGCCCACAGTCTCACAGGGCTCTATGGCATGGAAGGAGGCTCTAGTACCCTCCGGTATTACCAAGAGCTGCTACAGTTACTTCTAAACTGGTGCAGCAGGCAGAAGCTGTAAATTCAAGAGCAATGGCTAATTCTGGGGTGTTGTGGCCTCCAATGGCCCCCAGGGTTTGCCAGCCCTTTAATATTGCCCCTGATACAGCAATGTGCTTGTGAGCTAGAAGTACTCAGATATTTAGAAAGCCCTTCTAGATCAAACCATTTAGTACAGGAACCTATTTCATAGTGATTTGTCAGGTGCTTCTAGGAGAGCCACAGGCAATATCTCTAATACTCCTTTAAACCTAGAAGCCATCACCGTATCCTTCAAGCAGTGAGTGCCATAAATTATTGTTCATTGTATTGTTCAGCAACTGATCTTTCAAATGCAAACATGTGCACATGCACACATACACACAACATTTACAGTATTTTTCATGCAAGCCCCAAATTCAGTCATAGATATAATATCCAGGAGAGGGGAGTAACTGTTAACAAAAGTCAGAGTTTTGATTGACTTCTTTCTCTCTCTGCTTCTGTTTTTGTTTCTGTATATAGAATTATGAATCAGATAAGCATGTGTGTGCACACTAGCGTGCCTTCAACTCACCTGTCAACTTATGGTGACCCCATGAATTTCGTAGTGGTTTCTTAGGCAAGGAATTCTCAGAGGTGTTTTTTGCCAATTTCTTTCTCTGAAATATACCCTACAGTTTTTGGTATTCATTGGTGGTCTTCCATTCAAGTACTAGCAAGGGTTGACCCTGCTTAGTTTCCAAGATCAGACAGAATCTGGTGCTTTTAGGGTATTTTGTCCCTTGTATCAAGGTCTTTATTTTATATATTTAAATTTATACATTTAAAAAATGCTAACCGTGTAAGGCATGTGTATTGAAGAACCTGTGTGCACATGTCTACAAGCAGCTATTTTCATAATTTTGTTGTGATCAATGAATGTTCCATGACAATTTTGAGAGTAAGAAGCTTGTTGAAGTGGAACAAAACTGATTCAAGAATTCTGGTTTTGGTTCATTGCTCTTCCAAAAGATACCCTCTGTAAGTTGCAAGCAATTTAGTAACAGATCAGTTAATGTCATATTTAATTTTAAAATAAGGAACTGCAGGTTTGTGTTCTGAAATAGAAGTTCAGATTTGCCATTAACTCCAGTGCTCTTTTTATTTTCTCTTATTTAATAATTAAAAGCACTTACATTGCTTTTCTGCCCCAAAATTCTCCCTCCTCTCCAAGCAGTGTACAATAAAATCACAATATGAAAACAAAGCAGGAATTTTTAAGGCAGGCTTTCTCTTGATAGATGAAGCTTCCACGCATGGTGGAGTAGAATGAGCATTTTTGTGGATTCAGCAGGAAAGTTACTGACTTCATGGAACAAATCACAAGGAGTTGTGTGACAAGAGGCACAACTAGATGGAAGAAAATTTTGTGTTCTCATGCCAGTAGCCCTGGCTTAAAAGTGTTTTCAGAATCTATGTTGTCTTGCATGATTACTTTGAATTCTAATTCTATGCATTCTATCACATATTTTGATAGAATGCACTAGAGATGGTTGTAGCAAAGACACTTCTCATGAATGTAAAGCAAGAACAAAATTAAAGTATAAACGACTTTAAACAATGAACCAGTGCAGGTACGTGACATGGCCCTAAACATTTGTAAAATCTATGTACAAGTGAAGTCTTCTCTGAAAGACTATTGCATTCCTTATGGTGATGAGTGCATTGCTATGTTCATTGATTTAGAAGCGAGTCTTACCATAGGTATTGCCAAGCAAGCATCACAACCTCCAAACACCAGAAGGCATCAAGCATACACCAAGACCTAGACGACAGAAGAGCTTTTGAATCTGGTTGTTAAAGAACTAGTAGGTTTGAAAATACACCGTGTCAGTCTTAAATATAATTGTATTTGCAGCAGATGTGAGAAGCGGTCCAACCCTGCTTCATAGAATCATAGAGCTGGAATAGACCTCAAGGTCCACTAAGTCCAATCCCCGGCTCCCTCACTTCTTATTGAGAATAAATTGCAAGACAGGCCCAAGTATTATGCCCAATGAGATGACCTCTTCACACAACAGATTTTGGATGCTTTAAAGGCAGGAAATTCTTTGCCATTTTGCTTTACTGTGATTTTTTTTTCCTGGCAAGAATGCCACTTAGTTCTGTCTTTGGTGTCAAAATAACTGGTTTAAGGTACAATGCTTTGAGGGATGACTTTGGAGGTGAGCGTGCATTTGCTACTATGTCTCAAGACAGCAAAAGTTGTCTTGGGCTAGCCCTGAACTTCATCCTGTGCTATATTGCAGAGGATAAATAAGGCTCAAGAAAATTATCTGGGAGTCTAATAGGATATAACCAAATGCATAGGTTGTTCTATGAAATCGACAGTGAATAATAAAGAAGAAAATCCATAGGGAATCTTCTCTTGGGATTAATAGACAGAAGGGGAGAGGAACTTGTCAAGATTCCACTTCTCTGGAAAAGCTTCAGTCCGTTTCAATAAACTGTGGCTAGGGAACAGAGAAATCACTACATCGCAAAGCTGTGGCTGTTTCCACCTAAGTAGCCCATTCTTTCACATTAAAATTTTTCTCACTGTGCTGGAACATGAATAATACCACCACCCTGCATTCTGTGGCCAAACTAGATTCCTTGAGAAATGTGTGATTACATTTTGTGTGCTTTGCATTGAAAAAATCAATAGCAGACATGGTATGGATGTTGTCTGAGACTACAATTCAAAGAAAATGGGAGTTAAATCCTTCCTCTCCAGTACTGATGAAAACTGTCCCCACCCAAAGCTATTATGCAGAGAGAACCTGCCATTGGCACTTTTCTTTCCACCTCCCCTGCTTTGATTGTGATAGCAAAATAAGCAGGAGAAATATGCACGGGCTATAATTTTAGAAAGCTGTAAGCACTGCTCTAGTGTCAGCATAATTCAACCCCAGACCCATGAGAATAATAACTCTGTAGGGGAGGGGCTGTCCTTGATGGCCTACATGGCCAGATACCAGTATAATGTATGTAAGGTATGAGGTGCCATGATGCAATGTGTAAGGTGGCAGGGACAGAAGTGTTTTATGTGATGATTGCCTATTTCATATCCTCTTTAGATTGTCAAACTCAGCCCATCCTCCTGCCTCCAGGACAGTGTGAGCTTTGCTGGTCACTGTCAGGCCAGGTAGGATTTTTTTTTCCTTTTATTTTTTTCCTACCTCACTATATTTGGGGGAATCTGACAACTGACTACCGGTGACATGTTAAATAGGCAAACATGTTGTTAGTATAGAGGGGGGAGGGAGGAAGAGTGAGAGTTTCAGTGACTGTCTTGGCACCCTTTTGGTGAAAGGCTACACTCTGGAACTTCCTCTTAAGGTTCTGTGATTTGGGATTGAGGAAGGAGCCCAGCCTTGCGGTACAGCCGTGCACACCCAAAGCCATTTTTGTAGCCCTCAGGGCCCCCAAGGGACTAAAAAGTAGCCCCCCCAATACCCCCAAATACCCTCTATGGGTGTGAGTAGCATTTTCACCATATTTCTGGCCCCATCCAGCCCATTTTAGGCCAGGAAAGGTCTTTTAAAAAGCCAGAACTGACCTCCGGTCACTTCCTGTTTTGAAAAAGGTCTCTCCTTGGCTTGAAATGGCTCGGGGGGGGGGCTAAAAGAGGGCAAAAATGCCGCCAAGCTCCTAGAGGGCATTGGGTGATATACGGAGGCAAAACTTTTTGTAGTGAGCCTTGTGACACACATAGACACACACCCAATCTCCTGATGGGGTAATGCAGCCCCCTAGCCTCCCACACTTGCTCACCCTTTCTTTAAAAAAACAGCACCAGGGGAAAAAAGCAGTTATGAAATAAATTTCCAAAACTGAACAGTCAGTATTGCCTTTCCTTTTCCTTTCTTGTGAAAAACAGAAAATTTTACAGATGCCTGCCACAAACCCTTCATCTCCTCTTGAGTTGCATGTTTTAAATTTGGTTGGGTTAATCTCTTTGCTACAGTGTATTTTATCTCCATATTATATACATTATTGCTGCCTCTATTCCAAATAAAGGGAAAAGGACTACTAATCTAGATTCCTGAATCTCAGTTCACATTAGACTGGACCGGGTCCAGAGAGATTCTGACAAATCTGAGCCCAGGCCCAAATTGCCAAATCAGGCTCCAAAGCATGCACAGTTCTAACCTGTTGCAACAATTAACTAAACATCAGGTTGTGTGCTAAGGGGTGAGTGACACTTTTGAGAATACACACGCAAACCCAGCAAACAAAAAGGCCACAACTTTATAGCCAATAGACTTAGCAAATGCATAGGTCCAGATCTGGGCATGGATTTAACCCACCTGTTGATCAATGAGCCCAACCTTCTGGCACACTGTTGGAACTGCTGGGATGATAGGAATATCCCACCCCCAGGAGAAATCCCTGGTGGGCTCCCTCCCAAGATGGAGGGGAGGAGAGTCATGCCCTCCAGTGCTGTGCACAACTGCTTCTGTCCCACACCCCTGAGTCCCCAAAGGGGATCTCCATGCCGTATCGATGCCTGGGATACACTGGTAACTGCAACCTCAGACCCAGGACCCATGCTACCACTTATTACAAGTTGTGACAAGTTATAAGCAAATACATTAAATCAATTACAGATATAACAGGTATAACCTCTCAGCAGCAACCCACCAGGCCAGAATCACACCCTTCTCATGAAAAACAGCCAAACCACTTAGCAACCAGTGCACAGTATCCACAAATAAAAACAACAACAACAGGGGAGGGTAGGTGGCCAGTGATCACCAAAGCACTGATTGAGTGGGAGCTAGGAGCAGAGGGGAATTTATACCACAGTGCCCAACCTGAGGGAAAACTGGCGTTTGAACAACTCTGGTCAGGCCCAACTCTGCCAGCCAGTGAATTCAAACTGAACCATTTGAATTCATTGGTTGCCAGCACTTTCTTCCCAAGATGCTGTGCAGGCCACACAGCCTTCAGGAAAGGAGAGACATGCTGGCAGCATGGCTAATCAAGCCACAATGATGCTGACTGCCCTGAGCCAGAACCTACCCACCAGGCTACTTTCTCAAGGCATAGCAAGGAAGAGCAAAGATGCTGTTGAGCCACAACTGTCATCAGCTATAGGCAGTACACCTTATTTATGGTGAGGGCACCTGGGAGCTGTGGCTCAAGAATGAGTGAGCTACGCCCAGCCCATCCATAGCATATAGCTTTCCAGTATCAAATGAAATAAACTTTTATGTGATTGTTGATTGTTATGTGAAAATTTAGCAACATTTGGAGGTACTTTATTGGTCTATTGCAAAAAAAAAAATGCTAGATGAAATAGTTACTTGGGCTGATTCATCAAGGGGATTCTGTTCTTATTAAAGCTAGCACATAAGAATTATACATTTTGTTACTTTGATATGCATGTCAGGGTTTTTTTTCATAAAAACATAATGCAATTTAGAAAGTTACTAAAATTGGCAGACACTTAACTCATTCAATGGCACTTTGTTTTAGCAACCATCCTCAGCAGCAACCATCCATCACTTTATCTGTTCAGCAAAATGATTAAGATGCTTATAGAATAGTTTAGAATGCTATATGAATTATCATTTTATTCTATCTGGCACATAGTAGCAAAACCAGGTTGTTATTGTATTTCATTGACTTTTGGGGGAGAAAAACAACAGAATATTTTTCATACTTGTCAAATTCCCTTTAATTCATAAAGGTAACTGTATTTGATGTCACATCTGTATGCGAGGCACGTGGCTGAATCAGAGATATGGTAATGTAGCATTTTACTACATACCCATAATGTCTCCAATAATAAATTGGCCCTGTATTTTCTTCTTAATGATTTAACAAACAGACCAGGATTTTGTGAGGAATGTTTCCCTTCACATGAAAGATGCTATGGACAACATTGATCAAAATGACTTGCACTGACTAAACCTGTATGCACAGTACTGATTAACAGGATCAAAGGCTCCCTGCATATTGTCTCAAGACCCCAGCATATGCTTGGGTTTTTCTGTCCTTGCAGGAAAGAAAGCTGCCAACATCAGATTTTGTCATAGAGGAGACATGTAGCTATGGTGAAAGGAAGATCATCTCAGTCTAGTAACAGAGGACTAGGTATTTTAAAAAATAGATATTTTTAGAAGTTATTCTTTTCATTAATGCCTAGCATTTCTACTAAACTCAATAACTCTTTGTCTTTCCCATCACAAGGTGACTTACAAGAGAATTTAAGAGTCTTGCTGAATGATAGCAAAAGCCATCTGCACCAGCATCCAGTTCCCACAGTGGCCAGCTCTGCCTATGGGAAGCTCACAGGCAGGACATGAATATTCTCATATTCAGGAGCATATTTCCTTGGTACATTGCCATTGTGATCAGTAGCCATTGATAGTCTTATCGTCCATGAATTTTTCTAATACTCTTTTAAGGTTTTCTAAGACCTTGCAATCATTACCGTGTTGTAGTGGCAACTGAATCACCCTTCACTTTTATTGGATGACCATAGAGACTGAATCTGATACTTTCTGGAAGTAGCATATGTTTTCCGCAACTGATCTGCAGCCATTCTCTTATATGTTAATAGGACTGGATGAGCATTTAGGCTTTGAGTTGGGAATGCCTCATTTAGAGAAATCCAACTGAGGTCAACTGAGCTGACTTCTCAGTAAGCAGGTACAAGTTTGCATTGTTAATCAAATGGTCTACGAAGAGTATCATCATCAGTAGTTTATATCCAACTGACATGTTTATATGTCTTTTTGAAAGAAATTTGCTAATGTCCTTCAACATAAGGACCATCAACTTTATTTAATTATTTTAAAAGCAAATATCCTATTGTCCTTTTATTACATGCGTGCTGTTCACAACACCTAACAGCAATTAAAGCCACTCATAAAATATAGTGGCCTAGATTCAATTGCTGCTTTCAAACAGAGAGCTGAATCAACAGATACTTCTTAGGTCAACGCTTATGCAAGTGCTGTTAATTCGATGGGCTAGAATTAGACCTAGGCTACTTGTTCAGTTGTTCCTATCAACCACGCTCTAGCATAGCAGGGACACAGTGTTCACTTGGCCAAGTCTGTCTTTTTCAACAATGGGTGTAACTGATGACAAAGCTAGCCAAAGGCATTTCTGGCTGCAGCTGCCATCTGAGTAGCTACAGGTAGGTGCAAAGCCAAGTGAAGAAGCATCCCCAAATTGTGAACCTGATTCTTAACAGGTTGCTAGCTAATGATTGTTGCATTATTCTTCTACCAGGACAATGCTGGGAAGGAGTAACAATAAAGATGTTTTCATTTTTGTGGGGGAGGAACACATTTTCCACTATTTTACTCACATTACGAGATACCCACATACAAGGAAGGATGAAATTCACAGAAATACCTACACATGGAATTTCTGTTCAGGTGTTGTGCATATGTCATTAATAGATGAGGAGGAGAGTGTGGTGGCTCCAGCGCTTGTCATCACCCTCCTCACATGGTGATCCCTTTCTATGCAAGAAGGTTCTCCGATGTGATCAATAACCCCGGGAGATGAGGGTTCCTAATCTCAGGGACAGCACTTACACACTGGAGAGGTTCTGTTCTACAGATTGCCATTCACTCTATGTGAAGAGTGATGATGGGAGTAGGTAGTGCTAGCATGCTACCTTCCTCATGTGTTTAGTTACCTACACTGCAGAATATCTGAACAGGGTCAATTTCAAAAGCACATTTGCACCATCATGGAATTCATGATGTACAAAAGGGCATGAGGGCCTAAACTGTCAAGGAATCCTCCTATTTGCAGCTAAAAGGCAAATAGAACATCTGTATTAATCATCCTGTCATCATAGGAACATACTACTTAGCAAATTTGGAAAAGACTAGTTCTGTTTAGAGAGCCAGCATGGTGTAGTGGTTTGGGCATTGGATTATGACTCTGAAAACCAGGGTTCAATTGCCCGCTTGACCATGGAAACCCACTGGGTCAAGCAGGTAATTGAACCCTGGCAAGAGGAGGAGGAGGAGGTCACTGTGGGTGCCCAAACACCTACTCCCTGTTCAGCCTGGGGGAGGCCTTGCCTCCAAGACTTTGGATGTTTCTTTTTAATCATGACAGCCTTTGATGATGGTTTTTAGTTTTGCATATTCTCATGATTTAGTTCCCATTATTATAATTTCCATATAATTGTGCCATTTTATCATTTCTTTCTGCTTAATTCTACACTGTTCTCCTCTTGAGTAGGAATAATTGTCACATAATGTTTAAAAACAAAGAAGAAGAAGCTCGAATGTGGGGAAGTCAACACAGGCATATGTATGAAAGAGGGTTCCTTTTTTACAGACTACTTGAAATGAACCTGTATAATGACCTCACCACTTTCAGTATGTGAATAAGGGCAGTGAAAGCTTCATATTTTCCCTGCTTTTAAATTTTGTGACTTCTGTGAGTTCTGATCATGAGTGGGCTGAAATAATATTCCTACCCAATCTATCTGCCAAAGTTTTGCTTTACCTATCGATGTCCATCTTAAAACAGGAAGCTTTCATTGTGGTCACACTTAAATCATCTTTGTAGAATGGCAGGCCCAGGACATTCTGCCGCCTGAGGAAAATGGTCCTGGAATTTTGGCACTTGCAATATGACATATCAAGAGTCTGTTCTTCTTTTTAGTAACAAAGAGTTGCATTTTTTTTTAAAAAAAAAAGTAGCAATAAAAATTAAATAATTATGCACTCCCTGCCTTGACTGACACCTCAGATCAGCTTTCTGAGGCAGTCAGCACCTAATAGTAAGGCTAGCCTTGAATGAAAGTTTCACAATAGTGCCCTAAATTCTCAGACTGTTGTGAAGACTCAATCACTCTTTGAAATCCCTCATGTTTACTACAGAGTGCTGATTTTTACAGATAAACTTCAACATAATCCTGAACAAATGAATTGCTCTTTCTTGGGATTTAGCAGTACAATACAAGTCTCCAGAACTATGTAGCGATCCAATTACTACCAATGGTAATTGATGTCAAACAAGATACCAGTAGTTAAGGGAAACATCTGGAAAATCCACCAGCACAAGGAAGCTTGGGGGAAAGCCCACATTCTTTATTGAGGCAATGGTCTGTTATATAGGATGTGTTACATGGGGCATTTTCAAGAGTCAAAAGCCTAAAGCCACTGTTATACTACCAACTAATCACTGGTGTGACAAGACTTTCTTCCCCTTCCATCTGTAGCCTTCCATGTCCCATTTTGTGTAGTGAACAGGGCATTCTTTTCCTTTCTCAATTTGCTGATAAAAGTAGTTGCATCAGGAGAATGACCTTATTAGATAACTGGTTAAAAAAACAACAACTTGTGATCCATGTTGCAATATCCATGCTAATACAATTCTTGAATTATAGGTTGTTGTGGGTTTCCCAGGCTTGAATTGCTATGCAATTGTCAATGTTCCATGCATTCTAGAGTGGAGTATTTTCTTCCAGATCTTCTCTGTATGGAAATGACATCCATATCATCATGGTACTATATATTGATCATCACTGCACATTTGGAACATTTTCAAACTTTAC
>CAOLHI010004749.1:0-100536 GCA_948474755.1 Ctenosaura bakeri
GGATTGTCATGACTTAGACCTAGCATTGTGTAGTGGTTTGAGCATTGGACTACAACCCTGGAGATCGGAGTTTGATTCCCTGCTTGGCCATGGAAGCCCACTGGGAGACCTTTTGTGCATCACACGCTGTCAACCCCAGAAAACCCTGGGATAGATTTGCCTTATGATTGTACACAACAACTACTGCATAGCAACTTTGCCTCCACAAAAAGACCACCTACAGTTCATCTAAAAAGTGTTGGCAGGGATGGGGGCACATTCCTCTTTGAGGTAGAAGCTACAGCAGAAATGACTTCAATGGAAGTTCAAGTCTGAATAAATTTATTGGTGTTGGTATGAAAAATACAAACTCATTGGATAGTATTACTATCCAGACTTGAAAGAAAATATGATAATTAGTGTCTTGTATAACAAAATACTTTTTCTCATCTGCTATTTGACTGAAGGGCAGGAGAAGCCCAATGGCTACCCTCAGGATATGAAAAATATTACATTATGTAGAACTGTCATAGAAATGGGTGAAGATTCAATTAGAAGCTATACATTTACATGACAGGAGGGTGTAATGATGCTTGTTAACCAACTCAACCTGCTTTATCAGATATTTAGGTAAGAAGTTCAGTTGGTAAGTGCAGAGCCACTGATACTACAGTGCAGGGCTGGCCCAAGACATTTTGCTGCCTGAGTCAAAGCAAACCCCTCCCCACAAGTCATAGTATCCAAAGCTCATTTTGAGCTTTGTGTGGGCACCTGAGGCAGAAAATTCCTAATGCCTAGAATTGGACACAGTATTCCAGGTAGGGTCTGACCAAAGCAGTTTATGGTTCTCTTCCAGTAACTGCTGTCTGAGGCAACTGCCTCGCTCTTGCTTATGGACAGGGCAATCGTAAGACTGGCACTCAGAGTCAGAAAACATGCTTTGTGTTCCGAAAGCTCCATTTTCAAGTCTGCCTCTCAGCTTCTGCAGGGTAAGGATTTCCAGCAGGAAGCAATCAGATAATGTGGAAAGCCACCCGCTGAAATGCCAGAGAGCCATTTAGTCCATTTGGACTGAAGGAAGCTGAGGTCAGCTACATATTCTGTCTCTTTTCTCAAAGTGGGGCAGCATACATTTCAGACCCAAAATGATCTGGTGGTTCTGGAATTTTGTGGGATCTGGATTCTACCTTGATCTTACTGGGGGAAAGTCAGGCCATAAATGCAACTAACTAACCAGGTAATGTGCTTCTGTCTGTGTTGTAATAACCAAGTAATAAGCTCTTGCTGGCAAGGTGTTGTAATGGGGAGGGCAAAATGAACCCTAAATGAAAATCCTGTCCCCCTGATGAAATTTCCCTTCAGTCCTCCAATTTCTAGCATTCCAGAGACTGAGTCACTGAAAGCTGTTTACACCTGGAACTCTTCTACTTGCTGTGGTTGCTTTCCCTTGATAACTTTCCCTGGATGCCTAATCTATATTTCTGTATGGTAGACTGAAGTTTTAAGTTACCGCAGTCCTAGAAATAAAATTTAATGGGCGGGGGTAGATTTCTAATTCTGAAGGGCAATGCCTTTCCCTACCCATGGGAATATTTTATCTTCTGTGTTCTGTAACTGCCACCAGTATCCCTTGGTTCTTACTGGGCTGACTTCTTACCAGGGTTTCAATGCCCCAATTTGGCCCCCTCCATACTTACACCCCTGAGGTGGAGTGTTCCCTGTGACAGAAATGTCAAACCTGTTCTCTGAAGATACCTTCTATTTTAATCAAGAGATCTGGGTGAGGGCACCCTTTGAGCTGTGTTTCATCTTTCTTCAGACAGGAATCAAAACCTAATTATGTTTGGAGAACAATTTTTTGTAAAGCAAAGAAGTTGGGAATTACAAATATAGACTGATCTGAGCCAGGCACTGTGTGCTTTATCACTGTCTCCTAATCAGCCAAGGAGACGTAGGAAGGATGCCAAGATCCCCAGCTCCCCTTGAGCACTGGGTGGGGAAGACAATGAATCATCTCCATCTGAAGGATCTTGTCACTTGGGGTTGCCTCCCTTTTCTCTTGCAGACATCGACATGCCAAGATGGCAGGTCCTTTGATCAGTTAAAATGGAAAGATGACTGCCGCCTTCTCATCTTCACCTACACTTGTCTCTTGCTTCCGTCAAGAGTCTTATAAAGACTGCTTTGGGGAGCAGCAGCAGCAGTTGATCGAAACAATGGCCACCAAGAGCACTTTTTCCTTGCCCCCTTTTGCCTGAGATTTGCCGTAACACCACCACTCTATCTCTGCTACCCACCATGGGTTAGGCATCTGTCTGCACCATGTGCCGTCTACCCTTCCTTTCTTCCATCCATCCATCCCTCGTTAGTGGTGGAGCAGCACTGTGTACCTAGGTGGTGTGAGCAGCCGTACACCTCCATGCTTTGATATGGTCTAATTGGCAAATATTAATTGGCACAAAATTAAGTTATATCCACTTATGGCTGAAAGGCCATGAGGAGAAGGGACACTGGGAAGATGTGCAAAAGTAGGTCAGAGGTGAGCTCAGCATAGCTAGGTCATAAGTTTGGTGTGGATTAGCTAAGAAAACCTGACTTAATGGCTCTAAGGTAATCCTCTCAGCTGCCTGATCTCAGAAAACAATAGTCAAGCTCAGGCATAGCAGGGAAGCACCCCGCTGTGTGCATTTCCTACCGAAACCTTCCCCAATCATATTACCCAACCAAGACATTGAGAGGCTATCAGGACTCCCACAGATATTTCTGCCACCTAACAGTAAAACCATTAACCCATTCTGGACCTCATTGTATTGGTTGCAAACACCTTTGTTTACTCGGCCAGAGAGCCATTTACACCCATGCCCTCAAGGTGGAAATTGGGCATAAAACCCCTTGGTTTTGAGCAGTCAGATGCAGTACATCAGATTTAATAAGGACTTAAAAAGAGCCCTACTATAATAAACTTAAAGACAATTGTGACAAAATTGTTTTGGGCGTTAGCTATTTTGCAATGCCTGTGCAACTTGATGGTTTGTTGCTAGGCAATAGAAATAGCACGTCAAGAATGAAACCCAGCACAGTGGTGTGTGTGGGAGGGTCTTAAGGATGAAAGGAATCCTATATAAAGCAAAGTTTCTCCGTGTCTGTTTTGAGCCTTTAGTGAGAACTAGCCAGAGAGAGAGTGGTTTGGGTGTGATTTTGAGCTGAGGAAAAGACACAAGGCGTTGTTGTCTGAAGCAGGAATTTAATGACAAAGGCTGTCAGAAGTTTAAATGTGTCAGCATTGTACTACAACTGAACTCTAGCAAGATACTTTATTTGCACTGTTACTATAATAAATGTTACAGTTTGTTTTATAACTGCTGAATCAATCTGAGTTATCTAAAGTCACGATAATAAAGAGAACACACTACCTTAAATAAACAGTTTGGTTCTTAGGAAAAATTAAAACTCTGGCCCCATTACACAAAAGTTGTGATAAAAGGGTTGGGTCAGGCAAAGTGATATTGTCAATGTGCCTTACTGGATTAGAACTGCTGCACCAATCTAAGGGAGAATAAAGGGTCTATCACACCAACTTATTCCAGTAACATGCCTGCCATAGTTGCCAAGAGGATGCCCCATAGAAGCCAACCAGCAATGGGATACCGGAGAGCAAATGTGGAGAATACAAGTCTGCAAGCTTCCTTTCCTCTCCTCTCCTCTCTCCTCGGAAAAACTCCAAGGAAAACTCCCATTCTATTCAGCTTTTGTGAGTGGAATAGCAGAAGAACAATTTTTTTTCCTCCTCATATTGCAAATGTTTTAGGACATCACTGACTTTGCAGATGACTGGGTCTTGGGAACGAGGAGGGTCTGTTAAAATATTTGTTTACTTCAATGACAACAACACCCCCCCCATAAAATAATAAACATGATTTGTTCAAAAATGCAAGATATACTCAGTTTTCCAGCACAGTCTAATATATTTTTCTTTCCTTTCTTGCAAGTGAACAATCCCAGATCATCGGTTTCCAAAGCATAAAGTATTAGAGATCTTGTAACAAATATTTCCAAAATTTGTGCCGAAACCCTGATGGTCTCCACATATGAGACACATTATTTGCAAAAGGAAAGAATGGCCGCCATAGACATGTTTGACCTAATTTCTTCTCAGAGAACTTTATGCTTAGGTGTTATTTTTTCATGTAATGCCATCTCCCATCCATTTCCTCACCACTGATAATGAAATAGATACAACATTTGCATTTATGATGCAAAATTGTATTACTGTTTGCAAAAAGAATGCTAGCAATAGTCTACCACCATGGTTCATATGTTGGGAGGTCACTTTGCCTGTTAAGAGCAGAAGGGTTGATGACCATGGAGATAATTTAAAAGATAATGCAGGAGAGGCAGAAATCAAGAATGGGGCAGGCAAAAAACTCACACAGGTCCACAAGCGGGAGGCAATGTGCCATTGCTGGAAGAAGCTTTCGCTGTGCCTTCCAACTGTCCTGATTATTGGTAAGGAGAGTCCCAATTAATCCTCTGCCATCCCATTTTTTCAGGTCCTTTTAAAAGGTCCCAGTTTCTCTCTCCTCCTCCCAGTTTCCCATATTGTTCTCAGCTTACTTCAGTTGCTGCAAACTTGAGTTCAAAGTGCAAAAATGTTTTGCACTCCATTAATTCAGCAAGTGTGGGAGGAGTGAGTGAGGCAGAATCCTGCACTTTCTAGTAGGCTCAGCAAAAGCAAACCACTACGACCTCTCAGCCTCTATATTCTGTCCAATGAATATCTTTTTCCATCCTGACTGTGCTCTGATGTTGCCTGGGCATGCATGCCCCAGTTTATCCGTTTATTCTGTGAAATGTTGTAGGGTACACCTTAGAGAGTGAAAGCAAAACCAGCTTCCACATACTCAATTTCTTTAACTATGGATATCAAAACAAGGAAAGCCCGTGTGATGTAGTGTCTTGAATTTTGGACTAAGAGTAGGGTTTAATCCCTGGTTAACACTGGGTAAGTCACACTCTCTCAGCCTAAGGAGGGCCAAGGCAATTTTCCTCTGAACAAATCTTGCCAAGAAACCCCCCTAATAGGTTCACTTTAGGGCTGCCGTAAGTCAGAAAGGACTTGAAGGCACACGACAACAATAAATCAAGTGAAAATTGCTGAACCATAGGAAATACTGTTGCGTTCAGTTTGGCATATGGTTATATTTTTATTCAAATAGATCCTTTAGTAGCAACTTACATTGCTCCCAGCAGGCCCCAAGAGTGTGTTGCCCACCCCGCTGGAACTCAGAGGAGAAGACTTCCCTTAATTAGATTTAACTAGAATTATTACTGGTCAGAATTTTTCCTGGAAATGCCAATGAAAGCAAACAGTTTTACATTCCAAATCAGTGTCAACAAACATCCTCTAGGAGCGGTTACTGTGAGTCATTTCTTCGCATTCTTTTCATCCATAAAAATGCCTGGTTAAAATGTGTCCCAACAATCCTTTTTAATGACTACGGAAAAAAATAAAATGTAATGGCAGCTTCACTCACAAGATCAGCACAAGTTAGAATGTGGTTTGGACAAGCCAAGACTCAATGTGCAATTGTTGGGAAAGGACTGAAGCTCCATGGGGGACTTCATGTTTTTGAAGCAAGTGGCGCTATGTTCAGTCTCCAGCATCTCTACCTAAGGTGGGGCAAGACCTGAAAACCCAGACAGTTGCTGCGAGTTATTATAGACAACAGTGAGCTAGATGGATGAATGGTTTAACTCAGAATTCCTTCTGATAGCCAATAGTTCCAACAAATGCTGGGCTATTCTGTTTCTCGATTGCATGCCTTCTGGTGGTTGTTCCCATCCCTGCATCCAATTATGCTTTAAGTTTTCCATTTTTTTGTTCCTCCTCTTTTTCCTGTTTAAGGTGTCATTAATCACGTTGTGGGTGAGGTTTCCTTCCTTCCTTCCTCCCTCCCTCCCTCCCTCCCTCCCCTCCCTCCCTCCCTCCACCATACAACCGATCATTCATGGAAGTTTTCAGACCAACCAGAAGTAAAGAAAGAACCAAAACACATATGGGAAATTAACCCCTGGCTGCCTTACTAAATCATAGGGCTGGGGAAAAAAACCCATTATCTGCCTGGATTTCAAAAGTCATGGCTCACAACAGGAAATTCATAGGACATAAACTAGCACAGGTGCTACACTGTTGGGATATTCTTTTAAAAACCCAATCAGAACAGAACAGTATGATTTGGGACTGCATCAATAGGAGTATAGTGTCTAGGTCAAGAGAAGTGATAGTACCATTGTATTCTGCTTTGGTCAGACCCCTCCTGGACTACTGTGTCAAGTTGTGGGAACTAGAGTTGAGGAAGGATATTGCCAAGCTGGAATGGGTCCAGAAGAGAGCGACCAAAATGGGGAAAGGCCTGGAAACCATGCCCTATGTGGAGAGGCTGGGGAGCAGCATACATACACCTTATGGGTATGTTGGGCCTGGAGAAGAGAAGATTAAGAGGCGATACGAGAGCTACGTTTAAATATTTGAAGCGATGGCATATGGAGCATGCAGCAAACCTGTATTCTGCTGCTCCAGAGACTAGGCTTCAGACTTCAGGAAAAGAGGTTACGTTTAAACAGTAGGAAAAATTTGCTGATGGTAAGAGCTGTTTGACGGTGGAATATACTTCTTGGAGTGTGAGGGAGTCTCCTTCTTTGGAAGTTTTTAAACAGAGATTGGATGGCTATCTGTTGGGAATGCTCTGATGGTGTATTCTTGCAGGGCAGGGGGTCGGACTTGATGGCCCTTGTAGTCTCTTCCAGTTCTATGATGGTATGTTTCTAGGGTTCTAGGTACAATGTCTGCCAAATCCTGAGGCTTTTTGACAGTCTGTGTGAACTTTCAGTATAAGAATTCTTCCTGTGCTATTCCATCATTAATATTACTGATTTGCTCATGGTCTGAAGAGATTTCAAAAGTTATTTCTGGACTATAACACCCATAATCCACAAACAAGTTAGAGGAGAATGCTGGGATCTGTAGTCCAAAACATAAAGTTTCCACATTCTGGTGTTTTTTATCTCAAGTAGATACCCCCCCCGTACTTGCTTTTTCGATGCACTTTTAATCTTTCAACTGTATGCTGCTTTTTAGATTTTGTGGTCCTTTATTTAATTTCCTTACATTGCAATTATTTTATTCATTCTTGTAAACAGTTCTTGTGTCATGAAAACTTTCAGAGAAATAAATAAATGGGGGCACAGATTGGTGTGAATTCCCCAGACTGATTTAATTGGTTTATAGATTGAATTATCTGGGAACTGGATAGAATGTTGTAACCACATTTGTTTTGTAAATATTATTAAACTGATGATGTGACAAATTTAAAGTGCTCTGGACAAACACTTCTGGGCAGGAGAAGCTGTTTTGCATTTTAACATGAACAAGAAACATTTATACATTAAATCAACAAATCTACTTAGAAGTGGGATGAAAATATCACTCCAACGTGCAGTGATGTGTTTTCATTTGTATTCTGTATGAGCAAAGATGTCGCTTAGGTCAGACAGTAAAAGAAGACTGTGGCAACATGGAATTTAATGCACAGAATATTTCTTCTTTAAGGCTACAATCCACTACTTACTTACCTGTGAGTAAAGCCATAAAAATCAATAGGACTTGAGTAGACAGAGGCCATTTCCGTACTACACTGTTACAGGGCTATTATTCCCCTTTCTACCTCCTATGGAATCCTGGGGTTTGCAGTTTAGGGAGTGGCATTTAGAATTCTCAGCTAAAGAGCTCTTTGGCTTCAATAAACTACAAACCCCAGAGTCCACAGGATGCTGAAAGTGGAATAATAGCACTATAATAGTGTAGTGTGGAAATGGCCATAATGACAAGGGCTGGAATTCGTAATCGCAGTTACAAATGCACAACCAAGAGTTTTGCATCTGTAACTGTTTCACATTCATATTCTCTATGTATTCATCAGTGTAGGGGATATGGACTTCTGGTTGGAAATGGATTGTAAAAATCTCCCAATCCTGATTCACTAGGTATCAGCTGCTGCAAACAACTGGGGTCTGTTCTCCTGTCGATCAGAACACTGCAGATTGAAGTTTCCACCCACTGCTGTAAGCAATCTCCAGCATGATAGTCAGTGTGGCAGTTTCTTCCTAGGGGTGTAGAACCAGTCTGTTGCGTCCTGAACAAGAAGAGGACAGAGCCTTGTCACCTACAGCAGCTGATGCCTCCTAAGTCAAGAAGGGATAGTAGCGCTAGGAGATGCTTAGCTAAGCAGCGGATCTAGAATCATGTCCAAGTTTAATGACCTTTTTGACTTTTGAGAATTATTTTGAGCGTCCAGTTCTGGGCACCCCAATTCAAGAAGGACATGGTCAAGCCAGAGCAAGTCCAGAGGAGGGTGACCAAAATGGTGAGGGGCCTGGAAGCCATGCCCGATGAGGACAGACTTAGGGAGCTGGGTATGTTTAGTCTGCAGAAGAGAAGGTTAAGAGGAGACATGATAGCCATGTTTAAATATTTGAAGGGATGCCACGTAGAGGAGGGAGAGGGCTTGTTTTCTGCTGCTCCAGAGACCAGGACAAGGAGCAATGGATTCAAGCTGCAGGAAAGGAGATTCCACCTGAACCTCAGGAAGAACTTCCTGACAGTCGGGGCTGTCCAGCAGTGGAATCTGCTGCCTCAGAGTGTAGTGGAGTCTCCTTCCTTGGAGGTTTTTAAGCGGAGGCTGGATGGCCATCTGTCGGGAGTGCTTTGAGGGTGTTCCTGCATGGCAGGGGGTTGGACTAGATGGCCCCTGGGGTCTCTTCCAACTCTACATTTCTATGATTCATTTTTCAGTTTTATCCATTTGATCAATAATTTCTCTCTGCAATTCTCGACAATTCAATTTGCTGATCAGTAACAATCAACATTGCTTCTTTTTCTCAATTTCCCAATATACTCCTTCATTTTTTTTTAAAAAATCCAATACTACAGAAAAAAATGCAATAGTTTTCAGTGAGTGATCCATATATTTCCTTTTCTAAGTTAGTAGTTCCCACTGATTCATCTTCAGTCTCACTGTTTTGTTATTCCTTTGTTCTTTTGCTTTGTTGGTGTACCTAAAAAACAAACAAACAACAACCCTGAAATAATATCTCATCTTTGGTACATAGTTGCTGCTACATTAGAGTCTAAGAACCTTTCTTTGCACATGCTACACATTCTTTTTGGGTGACCTTGGGATGATGGATTTGCTTTATAATAGCTCTCCAATATTAATCTGTTTTGTGCTGTAGTCCATTTCTTCCACTGTGGTTGGTCTTCCAGTAGCTTCACAGCATCTTGTCCTGTTTGCCTAGCAAAAGTTTTTGAGTCCTGTAGTACTTTCCCACCTGATGTCCCAGAACTCTGATATCTGATATGGTTTGTGTTGACCCACAATGATAGAACCAGGATGGAATTTGGTTTGATTTTTCTTCTCATATTTAAGGGGGTTTGGTGCATTTAATCTGAGATCTTTCATCACTTCAGGGTGGCCCAAATATCTCCCAGTGGAGGTACCTTGTGCAACCTGACTTGAAGTCACATACATATACATACCAAAGCAGTACTAGGTATGTATTCAGTATAGGGGTTGTGTAACATAACTCCACTGGCAAATATTTGTGCCACGCTGAAGTGATGTAAGTAGTATTAGGTATATGAGAGCCAGCATGGTGTACCCTGCAGACCAGGGTTCAAATCCCTGCTCAGTCATGGAAACCCACTGGGTGACCAAGTCATACTCTCTCAGCCTCAGCGGAAGTCACAGCCAACCCCTTCTGAAGAAATTTTGCTCCCTCCAAAGGAAAAACATGATAGGTTTTTCATAGAGTCACCCCTAGTCAGAAATGGCTTGAAGGCACACAATAACAACAACAAACTAGCTATGTGATCCGATTGTCAATACACATGGCTGAGAACCCATGTGCAATTGCAATGTGCAATGCCTATTCACAGAGACAATGTGGATTCATGTGCTACTCTCTGTACTCAATGTGCTACTGCAGTGCAATATTCCGCAATGTACAACTCCTCGTATGTCACCATCATTCAGGTACCACTGTTGCATGTTGTCAAAACTGTTGCACATGGTCCTCCTGTCAACAGCAGGATGCCAGCCTTAGTCTGGTTCCTTAGCAAAAACCTGTCTGTCTTGGGAGACCCTATCAATAGCAATGCTACCACTGACACAGGGCTCTTCAATGCAGACAAAATGTGTCAGCTGGTGTGTGGTATTTCTTGCTGCATGTCCCACTTTTTTAAAAAAAATCCATGCCAACTCTTTGGATCATTGGGTCCAAAATCCAGATTTTGCTCATCATGTGGTATTGCACATGATTTCTCTCCTGTTGCACCAAATTCTTTGTTTTGGTCTGATCTGAAAATTGAAAACTGACATATTTGATCACGATACGAATTAAGACAATCAAAATAGGGCTGTTTCTTTCCTATGCTCTTCCCATTGCTGATATGCCTCCTTTTATGGTTTTATTTTTTTAATCTAGAGCCCTCAGTGAAAAGCAGTAGATTCCTCCACTCAGAAACACCCCTCTGATGTCGGATAGAATCCTCTTGGAGAGTTGTATCTGTGTCAGTGGTCATACAGTCTGCAGGAATTAGAATTGCTCATTCTATAACATCTGTATCCAGGACAGGGCTGCTGTTATGTTACCATGTGGGACAGCCAGTAAAGTGATTAATGTACCATAGGACCAATGTGCCTTGGGAGTGATGTACATTGGTCACATTTACATTGTTCCCAATGCACATTGTCTAATGTGCTATGAGACACCAGCTAGGAAGTGCCAATGTGCATGCAGACACTCTTGCTGGTGTCCCATTACACATCTTCACAATTTACCGAGAGGGTTTCTTAGCACCTCTGCTATGTAGCTATGTATACATAAAAATATATAATGTGCACCGTGATAGAAGATTCTGGCCATTAGTTTCAGCTTAGGATGAAACTGTAAGATTGGGTGACAAAGACTGGAGGATATCAGTGGAAACTTTCCTCAGCTTGACAAGGATGGGTAGCTAAGTGATCTTTCTGAGCACAGGAACCTACTCCTTTTGTGCTAAGGGGCTAGAGATTTTTTTCTCCCAAAAAACTCTCTAGTATATGATGAGAAAGTGGCAAAGTGTCATCGTCAGAGGATCATAAAACTTGAAGTGACTATTAGGGCCAACTCTGGTACTATTTCTATATCTGTATCTTTGGAGCCACATCACATACACGCCTCACTGGCTGGCATCCTGTTGGCCACATATACATGCGTAAGCTGCACTACGCATGTGAGGCCCATAAATCACCATTGTGCAATGGATCTATTCTGCTGACAGTGCCACAGGTGGAGTTGCACAACACCGGACGCACAAAGGCCGGCATTCACTTAGTAATGTATGTGTGCCTAAGTCCTGCTATCATGTAGGGTGATTTATTCACAATAGCACAACAGATCTTTCTGCTGACAGTGGGGGAAGCAGAGCTGTGCGCACAGCAATATTGCACACTGTGATTTCACAGTGTGCCTTGTGCGTGGCAGTTGTGCACTGTGCTTGTGCTTTGTGCCCTGCACTCCGCACAACAGCATCCAGTCATTGACAGTGGTTGTGCAGTGTTGCTATTCTGCACAGCAGTTGCGCAGCCCTGGCACCGCATATCTGCATGTGGATATTGATGCTATGTTGGGAGCATGTTGTGTTGGATGGCAGCTAAAAGCCGCATTGCACACTGCAAAACAGAG
Source organism: Ctenosaura bakeri (assembly GCA_948474755.1). Lineage (NCBI taxonomy): Eukaryota > Metazoa > Chordata > Lepidosauria > Squamata > Iguanidae > Ctenosaura > Ctenosaura bakeri. Next base: position 11,764 of record CAOLHI010004749.1, read on the forward strand.
CCTGTTCCTTGACATGTGTTCTACACTGCCTCTGTTCATTACAGAAGTTGGATAAGGATGACATAGTGTATCTCTGAAAGCACGTATTTGCATTGCACTGAGGGGATGCTGGATTATGGCCCCTGTGGAAACAGAGGCATTGGACTGGACTGTTTACTGAATGAAGGAGGGATGCACAATTTCGTTCAGGGGAAAGAAACAAAGCAATAGCACCCTTGTAGTTAGCTACTCTTCAATGATACCTCTACAGTAAATTTTTAAAAATGAAATTTAAATTAAGGAGTTAGTGGGGCAGAAACATAAAGAGACCCTGTGGGGACAGCAACCATCTGGAAACACCATCTGGAGAATTGGAGGGGGCTGGATATAGTCGCATCTGACCAAAATGCCCAGAAATGAACTGAAAGGTACTGCTTTTCTACTGAAGATTTTCTTTTTCTTTGCAAGCCAGGAGAGTGTTTGGACAGGGAGAAGATAAGAAACAGTATTAAATGGTGTGATACAAATTGGCACAAAGTCACAAGTCTGAATGAGCCCATAATAGCACAAAACAACAGCAGTGACAACAGCACAACAATAGTTATGGATATCAAAAGAGAATTAAACATAAGCTGGTAAAAGCAATTTGGTTGATGAGTAATGAATGCTCCTTCACTCCCTTTCCAACTTCTATGATGTCCGCTTCAATTCAGAGGAAAATAAAATCACAAACTTGTCATTCCAGAGGTCTGAAAATATATGACTCCAGCAGTTATGCTGTTTGGCAAAAATACTCTTTGGTGTAAAGGGCAAAAATCAACTGTGAATGGGATTCTTCAGAGATTGTTAAGCGCCACAGTGAACAGGTATTCAGATACAACATGCGTGCATACATATGCATATAGACACAACATTGAAAAGATCAAAAGGTGTAATAAGCTGGAACTTGCCTGGGAATGTCCCCAAACTTCACCCTTTGATTTGTGCTGTTGGAGGAAGCTAATTGAATGCTGTGACTCATGCGTTTACATGGAGGGAATGGCACCTCCCACCTTTCTTCTGGCCAAGAATTTTGATGCCCCGGGTTCAATATCAACATTCCCCAACCCCACCCTGGGTCTTGGAACACCTCTGAGCTTTGGCTTCTCTTGGCCCATCCCACTTGACTCTCTTGTCGAGTCCTGGTGGAACCTCTTTCTCCTCCCCCAGCATTCCCACAATGGCACATGCAGATGCATCCGGAAGGAGACGGCGCCAGAAACGTGATATCGTTTGGACAGTTTGCTTTTTTTCATTCAGTGGCGTTATTCAAGCTTTTTTTTAAAGGCTCTTCAGTTACAGAAATAACTCATCAGACATCCCGCACTAACAAGAAGAAGAAGTGGAACACTCATTGTGCTTTGCTCCTTGGTTGTCCCATTTCTTGGGGCTACTTTCTCTGTAGGAGTCAGTAGCTCCTGTATATTCTACAGCAGTGATTAGAATGACAGAACTTGAAGGGAGCGCAAGGGAGGGCCTTGCAGAAGTGCATAGCTAAGCACTCCCAAGAGGCAGCTATCCATCCTTTGCCTTAAAAACTCCACAGAAAGAGAGCTTAGTACCTTCTGCAGTCTATTTCACTGTCAAACAGCTCCTAATGTCAGAAAGTTCTTCCAAAACCAGTAGTCCCCTCCCCTTACCCAAGCTTTTGCTTTCTGCAGTTTCAGCTACCTGCAGTCAACCTGTCCCCTCATAGACTCAGCTTCCTCCCTCCTGCTCTTTCCCCCAATCTGTCCCCTGGAGTCCAGGTGATGGTACTCCCATGACCTGCTCTGGGTCCTACCAGATACACCTTACCTGCCTGCTCACCCCCTACTTTAACCATGCCTCTGCCAACACCACTTCAGGAAATGACTCTGGCATTGTCCTCTAGCTTTGCAGGGACCACAGTGAGGCTTCAAACTATCCAGTAGTATGCAGCCTCTCTATGGTCCCTGCAAAGCTGGTGGGGTTCTCCTGGTGATGCCAGGGACATGTCTACCTTCCCAGGGACCATAGAGAGGCTTTGTAGTATCCAGTAGTTTGAAGCTTCTCTATGGTCTCTGTGAAGCTAGGGGTTCAGTACTATCCACAGTTTCAGGTATTCATGGGGAATCTTGGAACACATCCCCTGCATATAAGGGTGGACTATTGCATTTCAGTGGAATTTCTTCTCATGTAGTTTGAACCTCTTAATTCATGTTCTAATTCCTGGAGCTACAGAAAACATGCTTCTTCCATTTTCTACCTGTTATCCCTTCAGATATTTAGAGATGGTTGTCCTCTCACCTCCCAGCCTTCTCTTTTCCAAGTTAAATACAGCCAGCTCCTTCAGGTATTCTCATAGGGCTTGATTTCCAGACCGTATACCATCTTGGTTGCCTTCCTCTGGATATGTTCCAACATATCAATATCCTTCTTGAAAAGAGGTGCCCAGAACAGGAGAAGTGGTACCCAGGACAGCATTCCAGGTGAGGTGTGGACAAAGCAGAATACAGTGATACTATTACTCCCCTCAATCTGGAAACTATATTCTTGTAGATGCAGCCTAGAACTGCATCCCTGAATCTCCCAATGTTTCTGTTATCAGCAGCATATTGGTCTTACTTGAGTAGTTGAATAAAAATGCATGATACCAGGTTGTTAGTCATACAAAGTTGCAGAGCTGAAAATGAGTTCACGTATGAAGATTTTTGTAATCCTATTCCACCTTTTTTAGAATAGGTTGCATGTGTTCAGGAAGAGGACCCTATTTTTGGAACTGCTCCAGGGTGCATCCACCTTCATCCAGTCTTGGGTTTGCAAACAGATCCTTTTGGCCACCCTTGGCCAACATATGGTCCATTAGAAACTGATCGTTTGTAGATTATGATCTCTCCTCTTTCTCCCCATTATACTTAATAAATCTGTGACCCTAACAACTCAAATGGAGGTATGTAAAGCTCCCAGAAGTTTCTCTATCTTGGCATAGAACCTGATTAACTTCAACTTGGTGGCTGCATCATGCATTTCCAAACCACACCATGTTTTTGTGCTCTTATTTCATGCCTGCTGTATGAGCTGTTTTGGACTTCCTTTGGGAAGAAAAAACCATTTCTACATCTAATCAGGCATGCCTACCCATTTTAATTACTACAATAATTAAATTCCACAGAAGCAGGTTTTATGAACCACTCTGCCTGAGAAGAACCAGGGATGATTTGTACATGGTGTGAGAGGTGCCTCCCATCCACAAAATTTGCAAGGCCAAACTTGCTCACTGTAAGCAGTAGAACTGCATCAAGTACCCTAAACCCATTCTTGGGAATTTGTGGATTTTAATTTTAATTGGTGGGACAGATAAATATTGGGAATTGTTTGCTCAGGCTGGCATCAGCTTTCCTTGCTGCTGGACATGAAAAGTCTTTCCCTTTACCTACTATCTGAAATCTTTTTAAAAATGAAGACGGCAAAGACTGAACAGGGAACTTTGTGAGCGCAAAATATGTACTCTACCATTGAGCTATAGGCCTGCCTCTAATAAAAGAGATTTCCTTCTGTCTAGAGATGTATTTCTTCACTAAGTTTATTCTCAAAGGAGGTAATGAGTACAATAATTTTACGTATTTTCTTCCTGGTGTGAGAAAGTCTTTGGAAATTACACAGTTTTTAAAGACTATTTTGTATGGACTAATTCCACACAAAATTTGCCCATGCCATTCTGGAGCAGGGAAAAAAAAATTCTGCATAGGAAATAGTAATTTCTGTGCAGAAAGTAATACTTCTATGCATGGTTATTATTTTTTGCACACCTATTATTTTGTTAGCCTGATTTCTGGGGGTCCCGTGAGGGACACCTAAATGCGCTCCAAATTATAGAAGTTGGGGAAATTAGCAAAGAGCACAAGCTAGCAATACGAGAGGCAGGGCAACAGAGCGAGATCTTTTACCCAATGTCTACGGGGTCAGGCCAAGTCAAAGAGCAAACAGAAGTAAATTAATACTTGTTGTTTTTATTAAAATACAATCAAACAAGTGTATGCAACACACTCACACAGATAACTATAGAAATAAAGGTTGGAGCTGGATAGAGGGATTTTTAGAGGAGGTTTCTGGTATGGGTAATGCTACACCTGTCCTGAAGCCCGGGAAGTCTGAAGCAGAAGTTCGTAGATAATGGAGTTTCTCAGTACGTGGGACAGAGGGGAAGGCTCACCAAGCAAAGCGGCAGCAAGGCGGGATGGAAGTCAGGAGCGATCCAAGGAAGCTTTCAAAGTCAGGGGTTTTTATAGGGAAAAATGTGGCCATAGGCTAGTCCGTACTTGGGAAAACAATGGGTTTTGGGCTGGAGAAAAAGCCTCTGAAAAGTCAGAATTTAGCATGATTGAGTTAAGTCCAAATTATCAATAGAGTAGCCAGTATGCAAACGCAGAGTGCTTGACAGATGAGTATTTGGCTCATCAAGCTGCCTGCTTGGGGCAGGGAGTCCTTTGTAAGTATCATGCATACATAATAGGGTACTTGCCTTGAGGTCTCCTGAAGTGGCAGAACAGCTATTTCTGGCCTGCTTGTATTTGTTGGGAATATTACAGCAATTAGCGGCCGTGCCTGTCTGCGAGCTTGTCTGGGGGCCTTGCAGCACATGGAGAGGAATGGTAAAGAAGGCCAAATTATTGATATCAAAGTGATATCTAATATCCCTCAAGTCTGGCCTAGAAACTGCGGTAACAATTTTCTGCAGAAGAAAATGTTTCCCACATAGAAAATGCTATTTTCTGTCAAGAGATTTCATGTGCAAATTTTGCACAGAATAAGTACTAAACTTCAAAAATTCTTATGAGTCCAGAATTCTTCTCAGCAGAGTGTCCCTATATTTCAGAAACATGTTTTTCAACAGTTAATTTTTTTTCTTCAAATATTTTTCTCATCTGTGCTTCTTTTTTCCATTGCACGGACTTGTGCAGGAACTTTAGCCAGGTCCTACTATAGCCAGAGCAGTAAGCATACCCTTAAACCAGGCTTTCAAGTGCAGGTGTAATGGACTAACATTCCCATCATTCCCAACATGGTCATTGCTGTAAATATTCCACTGACCATCCTGGCTGGAGATTGTGTAGACTTGAATTACAGATAAGCACACTTATTTGTTGTATGTAAGCATTCTCCGTTACAATTTTTTTTCAAGAATGGAAAGTAAGGTGTGCAACAGAATATATTGCTATGGCTTCTGCACGAATGCACTAGCCTGCAGTTTGGAATACAGAGAAAGAGAGAAGGAGCAAATTGGGAATTAGATGAAAGGTAGAGCATGGACTGTCTCTTTATGGCAGGCAGGCCTTCTCAGGACTGATAGATTGCAATTCTCATTAAGCCTACCTAATGGTGAGGGATGATGGGTTTTGTAGTCCAACATGTGGAGGGCCAGTGGACATGCTTGTTGGGGATGCTAGGAGTTGTAGTTCAAGAAGCAACTTTTCCAGACCCAACCCTGGACTTTGGAGATCTGAAGACAGTGCAGTGTACCCACTGCCTTGTAGAGATGTAAGTCTAGTAGATATTGCAAAGATGTCTTAAGACGTTGTAGCTTTCCCATCCAAAATAAAGCAAAAGTGAACAATTCTACCTTTGGAAGGTGTTGTTTTCATTCTTTACACAAAGCTTAGTAACTCGCTCCATTATGTTGCTTGTCAAGCCAAAAGACTCCATTTTGTGTAACGTTTTGGAGGACAAGTGGAGGCTGGAAGAGACTGGGTTGTGCAGGAATAGCTAGATTGTATCATATGCAAGATCTTTCCCTAGCTCCTCTGCCAGATGCCATTCCTATCCTTTCTAACCAAGTTTCCTTTGCCATTCCCAAAGGACTGGAGGTAAAACTGGGATGGAATGACTAAGCGCAGGTCTAATTTCTGGTTTTTTGACAGTGCAAGATGTTCTCCAGCACCAGCAGCTATGGACACGTTACAGCATGCCCTTAATTATATCTCACACAAACATGTTGCCATTGAGTTTCTATAGGCATGGTTCCAAGAACAACATGGAACAAAATAAAAGACACCAGTGAAGTGTGAGAAAAAAAACCCCAGCATCTGAAAGAAAGTGCCCTCCTTCCCTTAGTAAGAGCATCACATGCTGCTAATTAAACATATAAGAAAGCAGGAGAAATGCATCTATGAACTAGCTACTGAGATAGACAGGCTTCAAGGGAAGGTTAACAAAATTTCAGTAGCTATGCTTGGTACATCAGCCTAGATACCCTCAACTTCATTTAATCCATTCCATTAACTTTAATCCTAAAGAGAAGTTTTAGTTTAGAGATAGAGTTCATGCAGAAGGTCCAAGTTTCAGTCCTCAACATTTCCAGATAGGACTGGAAAAAATCCTTTTTGAAATCTCTTCCAATCATTGTTGAGGTTGTTAGATGAGAATCTAGATAGACCAATTCAGATAGATCAGCCTACTCATTGGATCAACCTTTCTCAAACTGCTCACCTTAAAGGAATCTTTCAAATAACGTTTAGGTCTCAGGAAATCTCTGTGTAAAAATTATTGTATCTACATCTTCTAAAAAAAGACTTTTTTTTCCCTATCACGCTTTTTCATAGAACTCCTAGTGATTTGTTGCAGAGGTCTAGGGTTCCAAGGAAACCTGGCTGAGAAACCCTGCACTAGATGGACTGAAGGAGAGATCTGGGATAAGGTAACTTCCTATGTTCTGGAGAACTTAATGCCCTCCCACACCTGCTCCAGATTGCTTTTCCTTTGCTGCTGCTACCAGCATGGCCATTGGCTATTTCAGCTTGGGTTATCACAAAAAGAGAACAAAGGAAGATACAGATTTGCACATCATTTGCATGTGCTAATTTATGCACACAGATGGGAAAAAGTAAATTTAGAAACTACAGCTGTTATGTAAATAGAAATACAATTGTGTTGTTGTTATTGTGTGCCTTCAGGTCCTTCCTGACTTATGGTGACCCTAAGGCAAACCTATCATAGGATTTTCTGGGGGCTGACAGTGTGTGATGTGCCCAACATCACCCAGTGGATTTCTATGGGAGAGTGGGGAACTGAACTCTTCTCTCCAGGGTTATACACCATTCTGGCTCCTTAGAAATAGAATACCTCTCCATATTATGGCAAAGACTTTGCCAGGAGACCTACATACCTAGTGCTCAGTTGAATGCTCAATGCGTTGATGAACCCACCACAGCAACCCCTGCTATCTCTTCTACAGACTCCTTATTTTTTTGGACTGTACTGGACAATCCTGCAGATATAGGATACCTTCAAAAGGTAGATTTTGTAATGTTGCCAGAAAAGTTTTTTATGGTTATTATTGATAAGGAATTGGATAATAAATATGGATTACTTTTTCAATATATGATAGGAGCAGCAAGAACATTGTTTGCTGCAACCTGGAAATGGGCTGAAACACTGATGGTGGACGAATGGATTGTTAAGGTTGCTGAGTGAGCTCAAAATGCCAAACTAATGTTGTTTCTAAAAGAGAAGTCAATTGAAGATTGTCTGAAAGATTAGTAACTGTTAATGAGCTTTTTGAGCACGAAGAAAGTTTACGATGCAATAATTTTTGGCTACGGTTACTAGTAATTCTGGTAGGATGACTATGTTGGATCTGTTATGGTAGAACAATATTATCCCCCATCCTCACTCATTACAGTTTGGCTTGGGCAGCTCAGAGCCCTTTGGTGTTTTAGTAAGTCAGTGTTCAGTGTTTTAATTTAATGAGTTAGTCTGGTGTTTTAGTGTTTTTCTTCTTTCTGCTTTTCCGTCTTTTTTTTCTGAACGTGTACTTCTGTGATTCTCTATCATCCATGCAAGGTTCAAAATCTCCTCAGACCCACTTTTTCAGTGACACAGCCCTGCAGCCCCATGTGGCCATTTCTGTGTTGTTGGAGAGCGAGGAGATGAACAGAGACACATGCATCTATTTCCCTGTCTCTGGATGCACTGCAAAGACCTCATCTGCAAGGACCTCTTGAAACCCCTGGGGGTTCGTGAGGATGCCTGTTGCAATGTGTCCAGCTACAGGGAAATGGCTGAATGCATCTCTGCTGGTTTTTCTACACCTCAGCAACCCAGAAATGGCCATGGGATGGGGGGTGGGAGGTGGACTGTGTTGCTTAAAAGGTGGGTTGTAGGATAGAATTGGGAGACATAGCTATGTGCCAGATGTATGTCTCCTGATGCTTAAATGGCTGTTTGCTATTTAATGTGTTGTTATTATACTTTCTACTGACGGGGAGACATGCTTGTGAGATTTTGTGTCAAGCTGGGGGGCAGATGCCATTTGCTGCTCCCCTTCAGACAGGGAAATGTCTTGGACCAGCTCTGTACATACCAGTCCTAGGCCACTTCTGCACCACACATTTATAGCGTGATTATTCCACTTTCAACATCCTATGGAATCCTGGAGTTTGCAGTTTAGGGAGGGGCATTTAGAATTCTCAGCCAGAGAGCTCATTGGCCTCAGTAAACTACAAACCCCAGAATTCCACAGGATGTTGAAAGTGGAATAATCACGCTATAAGAGTGTAGTGCAGAAATGGCCCTAGACCATGTTACATGCCCCTGGCCTTTCAGACTGACAGACAGAGAGACTCAAGAGCCACAAAATCCTGGGAGACTGACGCACTGAAATTGTACAAAGCTCTCCCCTCCTGCCAGGGTAGGAGGAAAGGCTGCACAGAGCGGCAAACCACGTGGCACATCCTAGGCTTTCCAAACCCTCAGGAATTCTTTGGCATCTTTGTGCAAACATATTTATCCTTTGGAAACATCCTGGCAGCCGACTTTTTAATTAAGAGGCTGTTGATCTTTGGACTCACCCGACTATTAGGGATTGGCTTTGGTTAAATGAAACAAAGCTCTGTATCAATGGTTAAGATTGGCCTTTGTCAGTCACCTGCAATTCTCTCATGTTTATCCAATAAGTAAGGGTAAAGCCATATTTCAACCAGATTGACCATAGTAACCTTAAATGAAAGAGAGGTTCTAAGGCAGTGGGCTGGGGCATCTAAATTCTCTTTTTTTAAAATTTCTTATTTATTTATTTGTTAGTTTTAAAACAAACAACCAGATTCACAATTAAAGTCACAGTCACAGTTAGAGAAATATACATACAAAAAGAAGAAAAAACACAGCCCTAACACCCTAAGCTAAACATGTGGAACACTGACTAACCCTGAACATTGATTTACTAAAACATAAAAGGACTCTGACTCCCTAAGCCAAACTATAATGACAGAAAAAAAAAAGATTAAAAAAAGAAAAGAAAATATATATTGTTCTGCCATTACAGATCCAACTAACCCTACTAGAATTATTAGTAACTGTTGCCACAAATTATGGCGTTGTTAGCTTTCTTATTGCCCCAAAAGTCCATAAATAGTTTCTAGGCTTTCAAAAATAATCTTCAGTTGGCCAATCCTTTCAAATCCACATTACTCTGGCAACTTGGGCTATCTCAGCAGCCAATTCTTCCATCGTTGGTGCTTCAGTCCATTCCTAAGTTTGACTGAACAAATCTTCTTGCTGCTATTATCATATAATGAAGAAGTAAGGGATACATAAGTTGTTCTTATTGCAGTTCTCCTCCCCAAAAGCTTGGGTTCATCACTCATGGTCTCCCTCTCTCATTTCCGCAATGACCCTGTGAAGCAGGTTAGATGGACCATGAACAACCTTTTGGTTACCCATCAAGCATTACATCAAAGCAGAGCTTTGAACCTGGATCTCTCTACAGCTGAAATGAGGGGAGGGTAACAGCAGAGCTAATCCCCACCTGATCCCATGGACAATTGCAACCTAGCTCAAGGTAAGACTCTCTCAAGCTCTGCCACTTATTGGTCACAGGGGACAAGAGGAAGAACTCCTGCCGTCATCTCGAGATCAGTGATAGTGAGGATTCTCCTGCCAATTCCTCCTAAACTGACCACTATAACTACTATTGGCTGTTGTTCACATTGCTTTCTGTGTGTGATAGTAGTGTATTCTCCTATGTTCATTTTCTTAATCTATTAACCGATGTCTGATCACTCTGACTTGCAGCAAGACAGGGTAAACAAACCATGGATCTTCACAGTTGCACAGGGATGGGGGGTGGTTCTGCCCGGGCAGCAATGTTTATGGGGCATCCTGGCCCATAGCCATGCCCCTGCATGCCCTGGCCATGCCCCCACACAATGCAGCCATGCCCCCATGCACAGTGGCCATGACCCTCACACCATAGCCCCACCCCCTCCCGTCCCCCCTCCAAGTTCATCTCCAAGTTCTGCCACTGGATCTTCAGTCCATGAATTTTTTAGAGTGATGTCTGAATCCACCTGCAGGCGGTTGTGCATTGCACACCCAACTCTCCCACCCAACTCTCCTAGTTAATAATTTGCTATCTCACCTGCAGCACTTTGCTGTTGCCTGAGCTTACTGGGAAGCACAAGATTCTGCCCCTCCTCTCCCCTCCCCTCTTCTGTGTTAACCAAGTGCAACCAACTTTTGCACTTGGAACTCAGTTTGCAGCAACTGAAGTAAGCTGAGGACAAAGGAGGAAAGTGGGAGGAGAAGAGAGAAACTGGGATATTTTAAAAGCGGATGAAAAAGTGGGATGGCAGATAACTAATCAGGACTGTCCTTGTCAAACTGAGACAGCTGGAGGGCATGACGATTCAGTTGAGCATTAAGATATACAGTTTAGGCATCCAAAGCAAAGGGGCAAAGTGAGCAAAGAAATGCAAGTATGAGTTCTAGGTGTGAACACTTTTCAGTGTCTCACTCTGTGAAATGCTAGAAATGAAGGGAAATAGTATGGGGTGGCAGAATTCTTATTTGGGGTGGGCAGTGCCCTCCTTTTGCCTCTCCGTAGCCCCACCCTGGGAACAGCCCAGCAACAGAAGCCTTCCTTCCTTTCCCCTCTTTTCAGCAGCCCAGAACAAACACACCCAGAGCAAACAAGTCCATTCAATCTTATTTCCAGCCTCCTGTTCATATCTTCAGCCTGCTTGCAGTGTTTTTGGTCTATGTTAAGTTAGATATTGACTGTAGTGATGCTTAGGCCTTGTTGGGATGGAAGTTAATTAACTCTCTACATGGATTAACAATAAATGTGTTTGTTCTGATCTCTGCATTAATCCATACCTGACACACTTTTCTTGTTTTGATTTACTCACAGGTCCTAACCAAGGAGATAGGACTCTGAGATTAAAATTTGGCAATCCTTCCAGCAATTGGCCTGGACGGAAGTCTTGCCCTCTTCATTTTCATATGTATTGAGCCGCTTGTTGTTCTGGAGAAGCATACCTGTGTCTAGGGACACGAGCCCTGACTTTATCAGCACTGTGACTGGCAGGATTTATTATACTTGCCCTTTTCCGCATGGCTGCTCCGCTGTCAGTGATTTATGACAGTGTGAGCCCAACTTATGCCATTGCAACTCACTTTTCTGGCCTTTGACTTTTCTTCGGACCAAGCATCGCCAAAGGCTGCCTTGTAAGCTGCACCCCCTCTTATACACACACGACCATTTCCAGGTTGTCAGAGACTGAAGGAATCAGCAGCGATGTGTTCAGCTATTTTACTTTAGCTGGATGGGCTGCAAAGATGTCATCTGCAGGCTCATTTCAAGGGCCGCTGAAGATCTGTGCAAGGGCCTGTCACAATGTGTCCAGCCAAAGGAAAGTAGTTGGGTGCATTTTTGCTGATCCTCCACCCACTTTCAACCCCAAAATGGCCACATTGTGGGGTTTGATGGTGGTAACATTGGGAGGTGTAGCTAATGAGACATACCGTATTTGCTGGCATATAAGACACACCTGTGTATAAGGCGCATCCCGTTATACATTGGCAAATGCTATTTGCCAGCATATAAGACACATCGCATATAAGACACACCCCATTTTCAAACAATATTTTTTTTGGGGAAAAGTGACTCTTATATGCCAGCAAACACAGTAGTTACATGGTTACAGGTTTGGCTTTCGGTGCAGGATTCCAGTGACTGAGTGAGTTTTGCAGTGTTTTATTTCAGATTTAATATTTGTTAACTTTAGTTCAGAGATGCAAACATACTAATTCACAACTATGAGGAGAGGAACAAAAGACAAGGAAATAAACTATACATAAACACTGTACATGTACTACTAAAGCTAAATTACACTAAACTAAAACTAAGACTAAACCTGTTGCTAAAAGACTAATCTGTTACACCAAATGCATCCTACCTACACTAACTAAAACACAAGAGACCTCTGATTCCCCCTATAAAACTACAAGGAAAAAGAAAAAAATGATTAATATTCCATATCTTATCCCATAGTTTATTCTGAGTTTTAAGATCATTGGAAGAGGACTTTCTCTCGGTCCCCCATTATCACAGGCCAGCCTGGGGAGCACACAGGACAGAGCCTGCTCCGTGGTGGCTCCCAGGAATTCCCTTCCATGGGAGGTCTGGCTAGCCCAGGGCTTTCCAAACAGTGTGCCGCGACACATTAGTGTGTCACCTGCAATCTTGGAAATGTATGTTATTATTTATAAATTACATATTTTTAAATATATATGAAAGGTTTTCATGAGATATGTAGTATCCCCATACATTTTGTTATTACAATGCGTCTGTATCTCTTATGAGGGGTTAGTTCAACCTCCGGTTTGCTAGTTAAACTGAATTACTGTGTCATAAAATGATGCATGTCTAAAAAGTGTGTCACCAACATGAACAGTTTGGAAAGCTCTGGGGTAGCCCCTGCCCTGCTCTCTTTCTGCCAGCAGGCTATGGCCTTCCTATTGAGGCAGGCCTTTGACTTTTTTAAAGGCAGCATGGTGTTTCAAAGCAGAGTACCATTGTCTTTTATCTTGTATCCTTTCAGTTACATTTCCAATGCATTTTAGAGTATTTTAACCATGCACCTTTTTTAACAGAATGGTTAATTTTTAAAAACTTCCATAAAGTACATTTTTAGTTAAGCTTTTGCTTTAAATTATTGTAAGCCACTTTGAATCCCCTGCTGGGAGAAAGACAGGGTATAACCTGGATAGATGGATGGATGGATGGATGGATGGATGGATGGATGGATGGATGGATGATGAATGAACAGGTTTGCATTAATCTTCCTCCCTGCCCTGATTTGTTTTTCCTTTTAGCAGAAACTGACCCAAATAACAACTGCTTCATAAAACTTGCCTCATAAAATCTGCTTCCTTTGCCAGCCACTTAAGGACAAATTCATTGTTGTGCACAAAGACTTTTAATTGCATTCAGATTTTAGGCAATATCAGTCCAGTTTTCACATTTTTGAGTACGGAAGTGTGAGCAAAGAGGTAACATAGGCTATTACTGGAGGAGCAAGTGGCAAAAAGATCTAAGATGTAACAAAGATGATGGAATCAGCACTCTAATGGAACTGGGGGGGACTCTTTCACAGCAAGACAGAGAGAACATTCAGATTAAAAGGCTTTTTTTTTTTTATTAGAACCTCACTTAAAGGTTTTATTACCTCGGACAAGCAGGAAACAGAATGATATATCATATGCAACATAGGATTGCTACCCGGAACAGTAGACTTAAGTCAAACTGTTTCCGTAACAATCTGCAATGTGGTAAACTTTAAAATATATTGTGACAGTATAGCCACAGATCCCAGGAGGGACCAGAAAATTCAGCCAGCTGTGCTGATCCAACTTGACAAGCTGTTTCTAGTGCTTCTCCTCACTTCAAGGAGCAACTCTTTTGTAAAATTAATGGTTCTTAATGATCAGTTCAGGACCACAGTCACTACTTTGTCTTCCAACAGGGATTGCTCAGAATAGATAAAGAGTGTGGCTTAGTTGTTACCGCATTTGCTGGTCCAGATTTGGGGATGATAGATATCATTTTGATATCAATAATTTGGCTCTCTTCCACCACCCGTCTCCACATGTTTGTGAGGCCCCTGGACAAGCACAGAACTAGGCTCGGCCACTAAACGCTGCAATATCCCAAAACAATTACAGGCAGACCAGAAATAGCCAGATCGCCGCTTTAGGAGACCTCTCTGCAAACACCCTCATTATGTATGCACGCTGCTTACAAAGAACTCCCTGCCCAGAGCAGGCAACTTGGCAAGCTGAATACTCAAATGCCAAGCACTGAGCATTTGCATACTGTCTACCCCTTTGTCAATTCAGACCTAACTCAATCATGTTAAATTTTGACCTTTCCAAAGCTTTGTCGCACGCCCAAAACTTATTGTCTTCCCCAAGTACGGAATAACCTGCAGTTACATTCCTCCCTATAAAAACCCCTGATTCCGAGACCTTCGTCGGAACGCTCCGGACTTCCATCCCGCCTTGCTGCCGCTTTATTTGGCAAGCTGTCCCCTCAGTCCCACGTACTGAGACTTCATATCTCCGAACTCAATCTGCAGACTACCCGGGCTTCAGGACAGGTGCGTATCACCCAATTCAACGATCCCTCTCAAAAATCTATACCTCTATACCTCTCCAAACTTTATTTTCTTTAGTTATCTGAGTGTGTGTGTTGCATACACTGTTTGTCTGTATTTAATAAAATCTCAATTATTCTTAAACTCCGGAGTGCTCCTTGGCTTGGCCTGACCCCGTAGACATTGGGTAAAAGATTCCGTTGCGTTGCCCTGCCTCTCGCAGTGCTAACTTGTGCTCCAGCTAATTTCCCCAAACTTAGTTAACTGAAAGTGCATATAGGCGTCCCTCCCAGGACCCCCAGTAAACAGGGTAACATAGTACTCTGAGTGTTGGGCCATTTCCATACTAGACTGCTATAGTGCTATTATTCCACTTTCAACATCCTGTGGAATTCTGGGCTTTGTAGTTTCCTGAGGCCAAAGAACTCTCTGGCTGGGAATTCTAAATGCCCCTCCCTAAACTGCAAACCCCAGGATTGCATAGGATGTTGAAACTGAAATAATAGCACTATAATAGTTGAGTGTAGAAAAGCCCACTGTTAACTTGTAGGATCACTTGCCCCATATTACGGTAATAGTGTCACTACCCTGATCTTTCCCCCCAGCTTTGATCGACAATGATTGTAACAGGCGATAACAGGAAAATTCAGAATGTCATGACATCATAAAATCAGCTACGTAATCCTACATATTCAAGACAAGCAAGAAGTATTTGAATTTAAAGTATAGATCCACCTTAAATGGTTTTGGGCTTGTTATCTGCAACTGCACACCTTCCAGATGTCCTGATGGGGCTGAGGTAGTCTTGATCAAGCATCTGTCATCCCGCTTTTTCAACTGCTTTCAAAACATCTCAGCTTTTGTTGCCTCCTTCCACTTTCTTCCTTTGTTCTCAGTTTCTATCCATAGAATGATAGAATCCTAGAATCCTAGAGTTGGAAGAGACCCCAGGGGCCATCCAGTTGTTACCCTGGAAACTGGGGGTCCCGCGAGGGGCGCCAACTTTGCCAATTAGAAATGCCAAATTTGGGGAAATTAGACTTAGAGCACTGTTTTGCTAGCGAGAGGCAGGGTAACGAAGCGAGATCTTTCACCCTATGTCTACAGCGTCGGGTTAGAGAGTGACTAAACAAGGTGTTTCCAAACAATAACAATTCTTTATTAAGAACAAAACACAGAAGACAAACATAGACTAACTAACTTAGAAAAGGAAGAGAGTTGCAGGGAGAGGCAATACGACCTGTTCCGTAGTCCTGGGGAGAGGTTGGAGATTCGGGGAAGAAGACTCAGCGTGGGGAGCTGAGCGGAGTCCCTTAAACACACCAACGGCAGGGCGGGATGGCAGTCAAAGGTGATCTGAGGATCGGTTAAAAATGAATGGTTTTTATAGGGCAGATCATGCCTTTCGGCTATGGCAGTCCCAAAGGGGAACAAAAGAGGTTTCGGTGCTGGACAAGAGGATTTGGTGAGGTCAGGTAGTGCGTGATGGGATTTGTGTGTAGAAACAATACCTTTGGCTGAGACGTTAATGGCCCAACTTACAAGAGTAGTTTTTCTGAGAGCCATATGGCTATGGAGGAGTCCGTGACGGAAAGTTCCCTAAAGTTTGGGCGAGTTTTGGGTGCTGACTACAAAGAGAAATGGAATGCAAACCATTAACGGCCGCTTCTCTGTCCGTGCTTATCTGGAGAACTTTGCGAACACGTGAAGTGAGGTAATCACTAACCAGTCCAGCTAAGTCCAAATTAAATGATATCAAAAGGATATCTGGGGGTCCTCACTGAGGGTGCCATGGCCGAAATAACACAGTCCAACCCTATTCTGCCATGCAGGAACATCCATCAAAGCCCTCCCAACAGATGGCCATTCAGCCTCTACTTAAAAATCTCCAAAGAAGGAGACTCCACCACACTCCGAGGCAGCATATTCCACTGCTGGACAGCTCTGACCATCAAGAAGTTCTTTCTGAGGTTCAGGTGGAATCTCTTTTCCTGCAGCTTGAATCCATTGCTCCTTGCCCTAGTCTCTGGAGCAGCAGAAAACAAGTCTGCTCCCTCCTTGACATGTCATCCCTTCAAATACTTAAACCTGGCTATCACGTCCCCTCTTAACCTTCTCTTCTGCCAACTAAACATCCTCAGCTCCCTAAGCTGTTCCTCATAGGGCATGGTTTCCAGACCCTTCACCATTTTGGTCACCCCTGGCTGCAAACTTGAGTTCAGAGTAAACAAATGATTTGCACTTAGTTCAGCCAGCAAGGGGAGAGGACAGGAAGGGGAGAACTCTTGCCTTTCTCTCTAGGCTCAGGCAAAAGCAAGCTTCTGTAGCCTTTCCTGGCTTGTGCATTCTTCTTCATTCATTATGTCTGCCACCTTGGCCATCCTCTAAAGTTACTTGGCCCATGTGGTCTATTTTTCATCTGTGAAATGTTGAGGGGTAACTGATGCTAGCACAGACTGCTGCATGACTGAGGACTGTGGTAATACTGAAAACTTTTCCAACCTGAAAAACTAGAACTACAGGGGGAAAAAAGGCAATAATTTGATGGGGGATTTCCTTTGCTTTTTTTTTGCAATGCCATTATGTGCTAAAAGATTTCAAGTGCAAAATTAAATTTAAATATCCCAGTGAAGTTATCCAATTTCATATTATTTTCAGCAAGCTCAGTCATATTTTTATTTTTGCAGGTTTTATGCTATGAGACTTTTATATCAATTGCTTATGTGTATTTTTTTTTGCATCATTTACTTTCTCTGCATAGTGTAAATTTTGTATTCAATTATTTTCAGTTTAAAAAAAGAGCAGACAATGATAACTGCAGTTTTGATTGAAATGTCAGCTTTTTGCTGGTGGGTGGGAAATGGCATTATTATTATTATTGTCTCAAATGCTGTCCATTAGATGAAAAACACTAAAGAAAGATAATTTTGCAAGACCATAATGGAAAATGGATCTCACTGAGCGAAATAAGTCCCTAGAAGATAATTCATGAGATGCAATTTGTAAAGTGCTCAATGGAGGTATAAAGAAAAGTACATTGAGATCCACAATATTTTATACTTTTAAAAATCTAATAATACTAAGAGAATAAACAGAACCATACAATGTTGTGATTATGAGCTTTATATCTAATTACTATGAATTATTGCATGAGTAATAGTTTCAACAAGAGGGTGTTCTTTTAGAAATGAGAATACTAAGACCAAACAGGATGTAACTGAACTTTTTCAGGATGTATACCAATTGGAATGGTTCAGTCAAAGGCAATGGAGTTAGTTGTTGGTATGGAAAACAAGCTCCATAAGAAATGAGTGAAGGAACAAAGCCTAGAGAAAATAAAAGGGGGACGTAATAGCATTCCCATAGTAGTCACGTAGAAGAGGACAACTTATTCTCTACCATCTCCTCGGGCTACAGGGCCCTTTCATACTACACAGTTATGGCACTTTTATTCCACTTTAACTACCATGGTTCCATCCTATAGGGTCCTGGGATTTTTAGTTTGATGAAGCGCTAGAGTTCACTGGCGGAGAATTCTAAATACTCCTCCCTAAATGGTAAATCCCAGCGTTCCATATGATGTTATTGCAGCCATTCAAGTGGAACCATACAGCTTTAACTGTACACTGAGAAGGGCCCCTAGATCTTACAGTTTAAGGCCACCTCTGCATGGTGTCGCCATCCCGCGATGCGGATGGGATGGCAGGGGTCTGCGAGTTGTGCTTTTGCATGATGTCGTTGCAGTCCTGCTGCCATTCTGTCCACACCCAGCATGCTTGTGGGATATTCACTTAGCTGAATGAATCTATTAAGTGCCTGCAATCACATGATGCTCCTGTCACTGCTGACCACGTGGAAGAGGCAGAAGCACACTGTAGGTGCTTCCTTCCCCGGTGCAGCACGGGAAAGGGGCTGGCTGAGCTGCGGAAGGAAGGTGCGTGTTGCTCCCGCTCCCTTCCACAGGGAGCCGGCTGGGGTTGTTCACGTTGTGCTCCCATCCTGGCAAATGCACTGCTGGGACCACAATGGGGAAAGTGAGGAAATGGCCTTAGTTACAGGGCTTAAGTTACAGGAGGACAGATGTTGGTTAACTAGGAAGGGAAATGTTTTAATGGGATGAACAATTTGATAGTGGATCCAATTACCAACAGAGCAGGTGAACACTCCCTCACTAAAGGTCGTTAAGGAGCAGTCCATTGGGGTTGGTTCCAGCCCTAGATTTTCTGTCCCAAAAGGGGACTGGACCAGATAGCCTACAAGGGACGCCCTCTAACTATGCAGCCATAAGACTACCTGGTATTAAATTCATGTGATAGGATCAGTATCACAGGGGACCCACCAGTGCCATTTCTTCCCACTACCAATCCCCAGAGCCTTCTGGTCTTGTTGGTTTTCATCTCCGCTCTCTGCATCTGACTGTCTCTAAGCATGGAAGCAGTAACAGGAGAAGACAGCATGCAGCAATTTCCATTTACTTTGAGTTTCCTTCTCTTTGTCCTCATTCCAGTTGGGCAAGTCCCAACAGCAAAGTCTTGACAGTTGAATGCTGGCACAGGCAAAGTTACAAATAGCATTTGGGCAACCCACGCACAGGGAATCCCAAAACAGAGTCCACAGGCAAGGCAGACCTCAAGCTGAGCCATTAAATCAAGTAAGGCTGATCCAGATCCAGATCAACCAATACTTTGGGGTCCAAAACCATGCAAATACAAGCAATAACCAAATAAAGATGGTTAAAAAATAAGTTAAACCTAGTTCAAGGTCAGTGACCAGCAGTTTCAGTCATAACAAGAGACAAAGAACAGAGGACTGACCAGCTGATATGATCTAGAGATGAACATTGATATTGTTTCCAGAAATTCTTCTACCTTGAACAGAAGCTTTTGTAGCCGATCTATCTCAGCCCCTAGGTATTTCAGCAAAAGTTTTCTGCAGACAGCTCTCTTGAAGAGGTCTCATATGCCCACACATGCTCTTACTTCAAAGGAGTCCTCACTTTGCAAGCACTTCATTGGGCAGCCTTCAGCCTAACCTATGCTTGAATTTCATGCTAATCTCTCCTGAGTCTGTGGTCAAGCCTCCCAGTTCTAGGATGCAGGAACTTCCTCATGAGAAGGCCCCATATACAAATGCTGTCCATTTTTTGAAGGAGTCCTCCCTTGGTAAGCACTTCATTGGGTTGCCCTCAGCCTAAACAGTGTTTTAATTTCATGAATTTGGGGGACTAGCCTCCTATTGACGTGGTATAGTGGGTTGAATGTTGGACTAAAACCCTGGAGACCAGGGTTTGATTCCCTGCTCAGCCATGGAAACCCATTGGCTGATCTTGGGTGTGTCACACACTCTCCACCCTGAAAACTCTGTGATAGGTTCATCTTAGGGTAACCATAAGCTGGAAATGACTTGAAGGTGCGCAACAACAACACTTCTCTTTCTAGCAGTGCAGGGGCTTCTGTCTTTCTGCTTAGGGGTCCAAGGGAACTGGCATCTTCTGACTCCAGGGTTCTGATTTGCCTTTGTTTGAGGACTCCTCCAGCATGAGCATGACTATCTAACAGGTTCTCTGGACTGGGCCGCAAGAAGAAGGCAGCAAGTGAAGAAGGGATAATGACCGCTCATGGTTGTAAGCATAGCAAGGAGTGTAAGGGTCCAGTTAAAGAGAGACAGAGTATCGATGGGCTTTTATTAGAAGCAGCCCCTTCCATTTCCTTTTTTTCCGTATGTGTCAGAATGCTCTCCCAGTGTGTGGGTACATGTCTGCAAGTTATCCGTTCACTTACTGTGACCCCATGAGTTTCGTAGGGTTTTCTTAGGCAAGAAATGCTCAGAAGTGGTTTTGCCAGTTTCTTCCTTCAAAATACAGCCTGTAGGACCTGGAATTCATTGGTGGTCTCCTATGTAAGTATTAACCAGGACTGACCCTACTTAGCTTCCAAGATCCAACTGGAACTGGTAACTTTAGGGTATTTAGGAAGAACATCAAAACATGATATATGGTAATAGCTGCAGTGCATTTCTTATCTTTAGTATATTGCACCATCTTGTAGGTAGATCAATTAAGGACTGATGGTGGGAAAACAAGAAAGCAGTGACTCGGGTTATGTCACAATGTGCTGTTTCCCGAACAGAATTTGGGTCAATCAATCTCAGCTGCCAGAAGGAGAAAAGGTGCAAAAGATCTGCATGTGCATCTCAAGGTTTATGTGTTTTGAGGGGGACTGATTTCATAGTGAGAACATTATCATCCATAACTGAGAGGCAAACTTCAGAAAGCTTGAGGAGAACTCCAAGGTTTCCAGAAATCACAAAATATTTCAGAAAAACTTTTGAAGATGACACCGGATGTAGACCAGTGAGGACTGTGTGTGTCCAGCCGGCCACAAATGCTGACTGACTGTTGAGGGAGGAAATGGAAAAGGGGAGATGACATGGAGCATTCCAAAAAAAGGGCATGGCTGGGAATTCAGAAAGCTAGAAGAGATGGAGAAAGAATGGAATAAAGCAGCTGGAATCTTAAACAGCCACACCCAGGCTGCAAAATATTATTGCAGGCTCAACTTGCTTCTATTACAAACATATCCATGGTCAAATTATTTCATGTATGAAATAATTGGGCAATATGCACCAGCAAGTGACATTGTTGTCTTCCAGCCTCACAATAATCCCCAAAGGGTTGGGTCAGATACGTTCTGCTCATAATGGCTCTTTGCACATGTCCGTAGGATATCAGGCACAAGAAGAAATTGGGGATTGCTAAAGACTTCCCTGAAGGATGAGGTGGCATGCAGAATTCCAGGCTCTGCTCATGACAAATGACTCGAGGCACATTTACTCCACCAAAACAACTGAGTGGTAAAGTCTTTTCCAGGACTGCACCACCTGAAGTTCCTGTACCACTTAGATGATCCTATATGGAGGGTTCTTAATTCTACTGCTCTAAAGGTATTGCCCAGCTATTCCCTCTTTCCCTCTCTAACTGGCTTTTCTATGGAAAGGAAAAAGATGAATAGGAAAATATGAGAGGGTGACAAATGGCGGTTTACATTGTCCGTACTCCCCCCATTTTGGTGAGTACAGCAACCCTTTGTTGGGAATTATCCCACTAGGGAGAGAGGGCTGGCATAGTTGTAGGCAGGTGTTACTAACATACTCTCCAACTGTCTCAGTTTTTCAGGAACAGTCCCGATTAATCCTCTGTTGCCTCATTTTGTCAGCTGCTTTCTAAAATGTCCTAGTTTCTCTCTCTGCTTCCAACTTTCCCCCTTGTCCTCAGTTTACTTCAATTGCTGCAAACTCAGGCCATTTCTGCATTACGGTTATAATGCTATTATTCCACTTTCAACATCCTATGGAATTCTGGGATTTGTAGTTTACTGAGGCCAAAGAGCTCTCTGAGAATTCTAAAGGCCCCTCCCTAAACTGCAAATCCCAGAATTCCATAGGATATTAAAAGTGGAATTATGGCACAATGACAGTGTAATGCAGAAATGGCCTATGTTCAGTGTACAAAAAGTAGTTTGTGCTCTGCTAACTTAACAAGGGCAGAGAGGAGAGGAAAACAGGACTTTGCCCTTCCCAGTAGGCTCAGGCAAAAGCAGACTGCTGCAGCTTCTCCTAGCTTGTATATTCTTCCTCATTAATCACTTGCCATCTTGACCGCACTCCAATATTGCCTGGCCACATGTCTCCCCAATTTTCATCTGTGAAATGTTGGAAGGTAAGTGGTTGCCATTTTGTGCCTTAGAGTTTGTCTGCTTTACACCCAGGAGGAGGCTGAGAACAGTTGTCCCAGCCACATGAGTGGAAGAAAATAATTGTATAATCAGGAGTCAAGCTGGTTTCACAGAAACTCCACCCACTAAGGATCAAAGAATAATAGACTGCAATCATCATCAAGAGAGAGAGAATATAAAAGGACCTACACCTCTTACATAATGCATGCTTGTTGATTCATATCTCAGAAAATAAATTACCCTAAATCCATGAAGTGATGCTTATACAGCATTGCAA
The DNA here is from genome assembly GCA_948474755.1 of Ctenosaura bakeri. NCBI lineage: Eukaryota > Metazoa > Chordata > Lepidosauria > Squamata > Iguanidae > Ctenosaura > Ctenosaura bakeri. The sequence goes on from CAOLHI010004749.1 coordinate 34,185, forward strand.
TGCAAACATAATTTGCCATACCACTGTAATAAAAGTCTGTAATTGGCCTTACAAGGTTATAGCTTCTGCTACAGCCCAAGCAGCACACAAATGGGAAATCCACAGAAATGGCTGAGTAAGCAGAAAAGGAGAAGCCCAGTGTCTTGTTTAGTTTGCTCCACAATCTGGCTAGTTTTCAGAAGAATTATGGGACAAGTTGAGTACCTCTTGCACAAAGGGTGATCACGAATGGCTGCTTTTCATCCTGGAGAGAAGTGACTAGCGGGGTGCCACAGGGTTCTGTCCTGGGCCCAGTGCTGTTCAATATTTTTATCAATGACTTGGATGAAGGAATAGAGGGCGTGCTCATCAAATTTGCAGATGATACCAAATTGGGAGGGGTTGCTAATACGCCGGAGGACAGGATCAAAATTCAAAATGACCTGGATAGATTGGAGAGCTGGGCCAGGGCGAACAAAATGAAATTCAACAGAGAGAAGTGTAAGGTCCTACACTTAGGTAGAAAAAATGGAATACAGAAATATAGGATGGGGGACACATGGCTGGATAGCAGTACGTGTGAAAGGGATCTAGGAGTCTTCATAGACCACAAGCTGAACATGAGTCAGCAGTGTGATGCGGCAGCCAAGAAAGCCAATGCAATTCTTGGCTGCATCAATAGGAGTATGGTGTCTAGATGGAGAGAGGTACTGGTACCACTCGACTTTGCTTTGGTTAGACCCCATCTTGAATACTGTGTCCAGTTCTGGGCACCCCAATTCAAGAAGGATATTGACAAGCTGGAGCAAGTCCAGAGGAAGGCGACCAAAATGGTGAGAGGCCTGGAAGCCATGCCCTATGAGGATAGACTTAGAGAGCTGGGGATGTTTAGTCTACAGAAGAGAAGGTTAAGAGGGGACATGATAGCCATGTTTAAATATTTGAAGGGATGCCACGTAGAGGAGGGAGAGGGCTTGTTTTCTGCTGCTCCAGAGACCAGGACAAGGAGCAATGGATTCAAGCTGCAGGAAAGGAGATTCCACCTGAACCTCAGGAAGAACTTCCTGACAGTCAGGGCTGTCCGGCAGTGGAATCTGCTGCCTCCATGGAGTGTAGTGGAGTCTCCTCCTTCCTTGGAGGTTTTTAAGCAGAGGCTGGACGGCCATCTGTCGGGAGTGCTTTGAGGGTGTTCCTGCATGGCAGGGGGTTGGACTGGATGGCCCCTGTGGTCTCTTCCAACTCTACATTTCTATGATTCTATGATTCTATGACTGTACCTGTATGCCATAGTATGCAGAGCTTGGAATGTTTTTCTATTTTTGCACTACAACTTCCAGAACCCCCTGCCAGGGATTCAGTAATGCTGTTGGTGATATTGTTTAATTGTTGCTCTGTGTGCCTTCAAGTTGTTTCTGACTTATGGGGACCCTAAGGTGAAACCATTGGGGTTTTTCTGGGGCTGAGAGTGTGTGATGCACCCAAGATCACCCAGTGGATTTCCGTGACTGAGCAGGGAATCAAACGCTGGTGTCCAAGATCACAGTCTGACACTCAAATCACTATATCACACCGGTTCTCTATTTATGGTATATACCATCATTTTCCCAAAATTGAGACTGAAGGAGACGTACAAACGAAAATGATTACAATACAGATAAAAACATACAAAAAGTTGGAATTAAAATAGAATTGTTATTTAAATGATAATATTAAAACAATGTAAAACATAGCTTTACAAAGTGATTTTTAAAAAAAAAAGCGAGAAGAGAGGGGATTAATCAAGACTGTCCCTGCCAAATAGGGACAGCTAGAGGGTTTGCCAAACCATTTGAAATGCCATTTTTTAGCAATAGCAATAGCATGTGTATTTCTATTCTGCTTATCAGCTAAGCGCTCTATAAGCACTTTACAATGTGTTACCTGATTGCCCCCAACAAGCTGGATACTAATTTTTTGACCCGCTATTGCCTTGTTTGTTGTTAACAGCCCTCAAGTCAACTTTGGCCATTTCCGCACTAGACTGTTAGAGGGCTATGATTCCACTTTCCACCTCCTATGGAATCTTGGGGTTTGCAGTTCAGGGAGGGGCCGGCCGGCCAAGATTCCATAGGAGGTTGAAAGTGGAATCATAGCCCTCTAACAGTCTAGTGCGGAAATGGTCGCTGACTTATAGGGATCCTATGAATGAGAGGAGAGCCAGTGTGGGGTAGTTGTTTGAACAGACTATGCCTCTGGAGAGGAGAATTCAGTTCTCCCCTCAGCCATGGAAACCCACTGGGTGACCTTGGGCCTATCACACACTCTCAGCCCCAGAAAACCCTGTGATAGGTTCACCTTAGGGTCACTGCAAGTTGGAAGCAACTTGAGGGCACACAAGAACAACAATGAATGAGATATTCCCAAGCATCTTGCTCAGATCTTGCAGATTCAGGGCTGTGTTTTCTTTGGTTGAGGATATTGAACTGCAGTTATTCCTTCTTTCTTATTTAAGGAAATGGGATAAGGAACATCTAATCTAGCTTCTTTGCTTCTAAGAGAACCAGCATGGTATAAAGTTCGAGCATTGCACTACAACCCAGGTGTCCATCCCCACTCAGCCATGGAAGCCCACTGGGTGAGCCTGGGTGCATCACATATTCTCAGCTGCAGAAAACCCCCATGATAGGTTCACTTGAGAGTTGCCATAATTTGGAAACGACTTCAAGGCACACACCAGAAACAACTTGCTTCTAGCCAGAACATGAATCTAGAGCACAGCGAAGGGTGAGCCTTGGCACAACAAGGAACAGGAGAGAAGGAGGAGGTTCACTAAGTGACTACATCCATCCTCCAGAATATCTTTGCCAGTTGTAGCAGCAAATCCAGCAAAGCCTTAAAGGCCATTTCCGCACTACATTCTTACAGCACGATTATCCCACTTTCAACATCCTATGGAATCCTGGGGTTTGCAGTTGATTCCATAGGATGTTGAAAGTGGAATAATCACACTGTAAGAGTGTAGTGTGGAAATGGGCAAAGTCTAGCAAGGTGTTGCTCTACTAACTGAACTGGAGATTTGCACACAGAGCTCCTTGCCCAGAGCTGAGCTCACCACAGCTGGAGAATCTGGAGATGATGACCCACACAGGGCCAGACCTTGAGATCTGGCAGCCCTAATTGCAACACGGGATTTTTATTTATTAAAAACTGTGTGTTTCCTTCCTTTTGCTCTAAACAGGACCGTACATCAAAATGCCTTGTGATTTTCTGGGGATAGTTCCCTCTTACACTATGCAGTAACTTGATTCTGAATATCCCTGCACAAGGGATATTCTGTCCCTTTACATCAGATTACAGCCTGATCAGCTGCATTTCAAACAAAAGATAACAACTGTTTTAAAAAAAAACCACATGCAATTATGCATAATGGTTAGTTCTACCCTATCTTTTTCTCCATCTCACTCTCACTTTCTTCAGCTTTCTTCTTATAAAATAGTGGCAACAAGAATGAACAAGATGTTCCGGTGTCATCTGGGCTGGCCTGTACTACGTGCTGCCCCAGATGAAGGGCAAGATTGTGCCTCCCTCCATTTCATGTACAAATGCTAACTGCACTAGACTCCTACTTCAAGCCTGACAATGGGGCACCTGCGGGCAGCGGTTGGGCTTGACAGAGTGAAAAGATGGCTGGTTTTTGGTTGTTGTGTGCCTTCGAGTCCTGTACCTTTAATCATTGTGCAGAAGAGCAAATTACCTAGTTATGTGACAAGCAACACCTGATGAAATTCCCTCTCCTACATAGCAATTAGAGGCCCAAATACTCTAAAGGCATCAGATCCTGTTTGATCTTGGAAGCTAAACAGGGTCAACCCTGGTTAGTACTTGGATGGGAGAGCGCCAACAAATATCAGGAGATGTAGGCTACATTTCAGAGGAAGGAACTGCCAAACCTCCTCCTTGCCTAAGAAAACCCTATGAAATTCACGGAGTTGCCATAAATCAACAAGCAACTTGGGGGCAAGTGTTTACATGTGCACGCATACACACACACCACACAAGCTGGAAGGATTAAAGGTACAGGAGCCCTCTCCAGTTTTCTATCTGGCAACCCTTGTTAAGGGGCACAAGACTAGGCTGCACTGTACACACAATTTTGTCTATGTGCTCAGAATGCTCTAAAGCAGTGTGAGTTTTTGTGATCTGTCTCCTTGAGTTTTTGCCACAGTTTGCTGGTTATTAGCACCTTTAATGAAGCTGTTAGTAGCAGTTTTTTGGATTTGCATGAGGACTCTTCCAAGGATTTTTAAAATTGGGGCATGGTTTGCTGAGGTGGTCCTTTGGCTTGAAGAACAAGTTTTCTCCACGGAATTTTTAAGCCTTTTTTCCCCTTAGAAGTCTAATGTTATAGTGCAAAAGTGTCATTTTACCAAGGCACTTTAACACTGTAACTTTAAAGCAAATTTAAAAAAAAAGAAGAGAAGAGAAGAGAAAAACACTTTATTTTAAAAAAAGTCTTGTATCTCTCATAATTAAAAAGAAACCCACTAGAAGTAGGTAATAAAATGTTGCTGCTGGTGAATTGTATCCATGAGAACAGAAATCTTATTTGGATACTTTTGAAAACCCAAAGAATTACTGTGACAAACACTGCAACCTCTTGAAACATTTGCCACGTCTGGAGGAGCCTTGAGACAGCTTCCTCCCTCTGCCCAATGGTAGGAGTGCCCCGAGTGTCAACGACACAATCAGTTGCATATGGTGAATTTTGTGCTGCAGTTGGTCATTGTGATAACCACCGTTGTCATGCTCCCTCCCAAGCAGAATCCAAAAATATCAGTAGCTTTGTCGATCCATTCCAATGAACCAGTTCTGGAAGTTTTTCATCTCCATTAGAAGCAAGATTTTTGCAAAGCCAGTGGATCTTAAATACCCATTCAAGACCAAGCCACCTCAAAATAATTTGGATTAAAACAAGCACAGTTCATAATAATACATTGTTGCTGGAAAAATCCACATGCACACACACTCACACACACACACAGCTTACAATAAGATTTTCAGCTAAGCTCAAAGGGGACAAGGACACCCTAGAGGAGTGGCAATGTATGTCACAATTCCTGACAATGAAAATGTCCCACTTTTGGACCTCTTGAGCGCCAGCTCCACTGAAACCCTGAACAATTCAGGTTCTGAGATGACCCAGTTGCAGTGTATTCGTGATGAGATCAGAAGATTGTGTGACACAATCAATCTGAGCTTCTTTCCCTTTCCCCTCCTGTTGTCTTGCATTTCTGAAACAAACAATGCACAAAGTGGGTGGGGAAGATATTCCTAGAGTTAGGTATTGCAGGTGGTTGCGTTCTTGGGATTCCTGACAGTTCCCAGGTCACTACGAAAGCCCCAGGGAGAGTTGCATGTGATTGCTAAAATACACTAGGTCACAGTAAGGCTCAGATATTTGAAACTGCCTAAAAATGCTGGTGCAGCTAGGTGACATCAGACTTTGGAATCAATATTTTAATCACTCCCCCCCTTAACATCCATGTGAATTATTTCAGTTGTGAAACATACATCTTACATTTATCTGCGGCCATTTCCACATTACACTGTTATAATGCTATTATTCCACTTTCAACATCCTATGGAATCCTGGGGTTTTCCATTTAGGGAAGAGCATTTAGAATTCCTAGCCACGGAACTCTTTGGCCTCAGTAAACTACAAACCCCAGAATTCCACAGGAGGTTGAAAGTGGAATAATAGCACTATAATTTAGTGTGGAAATGGCCTGCCACTCAGGGCTGTCCCTACCATTGGGCAGAGTGAGGGATCTGCCTCAGGCAGCAGGTGCCAGGAAGCAGCATTAAAATGCTGATGGAAACTGTGGTGCCCACAGCAACCTGCCCTGCATCTCCCACCTCAAGCAAGTCAAAAGCTTTCAGGGGTGGTTAACCAGTGTCCCCATAAACAGTGTTGATGATAGACTCAACTGCCAGTCCAGTTAACTTTAGAATGGTAGGAAGTACCATCTTGTTCTGCTCTGATTAATTTAGGAATAAGCATCATTTTGTCATAGAAAAGGACAACCGATTAAATATTTGCTCACAATGATGGATAGAAGAGCCCTGGTGGCGCAGTGGTTAAATGCCAGTACTGCAAGCCACAAGGTTGTGAGTTCGATCCTGCCGGGCTCCAGGTTGACTCAGCCTTCCATCCTTCCGCAGGTCGGTAAAATGAGTACCCAACTTGTTGGGGGCAATTAGCTAAAACACATTGTAAACCGCTTAGAAAGCACTTAGCTGATAAGCGGTATAGAAATACATGCTATTTGTAATGTATAATGTATTTCATGTTGTTCGTCACCTCGATCCATGTGGAGAGGCGGGATACAAATAAATAAATAAATATCATTATTATCATTATCATTATTATTATTATTATACCTAGCCAGTCAGTCCAACTGTAAAATATCTTTAAAAAGGAAGAAAAAGAAAGCATATTCTAGACATGAGTTCCCAAACTTTGGTTCTCCAGGTGTTTTGAACTTCAGCTTCCAGAATTCCTGTTAACCATGCCAGCTGAAGCTTTTGGGAGTTGAAGTCCCAAGGACCTGAAAGACCAAATTTGGGAACCATTAGCAGCTAGTAGCAGTCCTCATGGGCTTAATTGCTGACCCAAGGACTGTTAAATTCTTTCATCTCCTGCTGCTTTCTGGGTCTTTCATTTTGTGGACCTGAGCTACATCACTGATCCTGATTGGACAAAAGCAGTCCAGTGTCCTATTTCTCAAAAAGAGAACCAGCATAGCAATTTGAACGTTGGACTGTGCCTTGGGAGATTCATGTCCAAACTGAGCCATAAAAATCCCTTGGGCAGTTTTGAGACAGTTATTCCCTCTCACCTTGATTTACATTGCAGTGTTGTTATGAGGGTAATGGAAAGGGGAGCTATATGTGCTCCCTTGGTTTCACTGGAGGAAAAGTATGATATAAACATAATGAGTCAATCAATCTGGGGCCCGTCACACTATACAATTATAACACTATGTTTTCACTTTGACTGCCATGGCTGGTTCCTTTGGAATCCTGGGATTTGTAGTCTGAGGAGGCACTAGAATTCTCTGACCAAGAATTTTTTAATGCTTTCCCCTCAATTGCAAATAATTCCACCGGATGGAACCATGGCCGTTAAAGCATAATCGTCAAGCTATAATTTTGTAGTGTGGAAGGGCCTTTAAACAACAGCAGAGGCCTCTTCAGAGATGATTTCAGCATTCTGACAGGTTCATGTAAAAGCAAGTGATCCTTGAACTGATAAATGACCTGATAATACATCTTGAACAATGGGTGTATACGTTTAATAATGATCCTGTACTAATTAGCTCTACTCCTTGGCTCTTCACTCTTTTTTTTTAGTGTGTGTGCACTGGGGAGAGGATTGCAACCATGTTCTGCCCCATTGTGCCTTGTCCTCCCACCGAGAAATACTGCCATTTGCTTGTCTTGCATTTGGATCCTCTCAAACCTCTTCTGGCCAGGTGGGGAGGTGGGGAGCTGATAGGCAGGGCTGCCTCCTATGTTCTTGCGGCTAGAATACACACCCTCTTTGAAAGCACAGGTGTCACCGAGCATTTCTGGGCACCCTGCCCATAAATGTCCTTCGGCTCACAATCGTTTGGCAACACAGACCCGGAAACAGCAGTGCATTTTGTCACCTGAGAGCTTTCTTTGATTGGTGTGTGCACTGTGTGCTATTTAATATCACCAGCAGTGTCATTATAGACATTCCAAATGTATCTACTAAGGAGAGGGAGGGAAAGAGGATGAATGAATGAATGAATAAATGAATGAAGAAATATAATTGTTCCAGGCAAACGAAACAAAACCAATGATTCAGGTTACGCTTTTGCTGTCAGGTTAATATTTTGCGGCCACGCTGCACATGGCCCTTAAATGTGCATCCTCTTTTTGGGTCATGTGTGAATGCCAACCTACTGAGTGTGCAGGCCACTGGGAGCCAATGTACTGGCTAGAAGTTCAGATCAAGGTCTGGAAGACGCAAGTTCAAATCCTCCTGTTCCCGAGACACAAAGTTTCCTTGAAGTCATTGTCCCTCTCAACTTGCCTCCTAGGACGGTTGTGAGAATAAAAGAGAGGTTGGGGAGAACTGTGTACACTGCCTCCTTTGGGGGAAGGGGGACAGGATATGAAAATGAAGACTGAAAATTCAAAAAGCAAAGCATTTTCCACCTTACCCTTTATGCAGGAGCAGCTTTACCTACCAGATTTCTCTTCGGTGGCTGTAAAATACTGTATTTGCTGGCGTATAAGACTCATTTTTTTTTCCTGAAAAGTGCTGTTTGGAAATGAGGTGTGTCTTATATGCCAGTGTGTCTTATACGCTGGCAAATACTATTTGCCAGTGTATAAATGGGGTGCATCTTATACACAGGTGTGTCTCATACACCAGCAAATATGGGTGGTGGTGGTGGTGGTGATCATATTGTTTTTTATTTATAACATCCTCTTTACTAAAGGGTGGAACATCAACATAGACAGTCAGGGACAAAGATGATAAACATAAAGCTGTAGCAACTCATGGAATGAAATCCTCAACACCCCACCAGTTGTTATCCATCTCAGAACCTGAAGCACAACTCAGTGGCTCAAGACGGTGAATCAAAGAGGAAGCTCTTCAGCCCTTTATGAAAATGGGTGAGATTTTCCTCCATCCAGAGATCCAAAGGAGGACCATTCCACAAATGCAGAGCCAGATCTGGAAAGGCTCGCAGCCTTGACAGAGTTGTACACGTCAGTGGAACAAACAGTAATCTTTTGCCTGTAGATCTTAAATTCCCGGGAATTTAGAACACAAAGTCTTGAATACCAGAACCAAAAGCCTGAAACAAGCCCTGACCAAAACGGGTAGCCAGTGAAGGGATCTACAGGGAGAAGAAACAGATGAATATTTAGGGAGATTTTAAGAATATAGAGAAGCCCTGTTAGAGAATAGCTTAGGAAGGTCAACTCTTCTGCAGTGAAGGAGGAGTGAAGAAAGATGAAATATGTCCCGTGGCTTAAACCTGCCTCCCAAATCTTAAAATTGGTAACTTGAAAGGACAGGTAATGTCTGGCTATGGGTAACTATCAATTAGGCAAATTTATAATTGATTCAGAATGTCCAGAACAATAATTATTTATTACCGATGACTAGTGTGTTGATGAGCTTGTTTTTATCACATATGCCATTTCCCCCTTTGGCTTCTGCATGCCATGATTATAGTTGAGTATAATAAGTGGTTTCAAGTCCATTTTGTATACTTTTTATTAGCTCGTTTCCAAGATGTTACTTATTTGAGTTTGAGCCTTTTAGGCATGGGAACTGGGCAGAAATACAGCAGGTGAAGCTGCCCTGTCGCTGTATCTTAGCACTAGAAAAGGTCTCACCAGTTGCATTTGGGGCTATGGTCTTGAGCAAGACTCAAACAGGAGGGAAAAAAAAGTCAGGATGCTTTGGTAGAACTATAAAAATTATTATCTGGTGTGGGAAATCTCTTAAAACAAAATCTTACTTGCTCTTAACTGCAGCTTGAGGCACTTTGCCTGCTGAAGGGTGTTGGCTATGATCTATCCAATTTGGGAGAAAAAAAAAGTGTCCCGTTTCTACTAGGAGAGGAAAAATTAAAGTATATTTAAATAGGAGGCTCATGGGGTTTGGTATCTATTGGCTCAGAACCGGCCTTGCCATGCAGCAGGGTGAAACAATGTGGCATCATGGGCGGGGTTGGGGGACGGATGGAGCCAAGAATTGGGGACTGAATGATGCAGGAAGACTTGCTAAGAGCTTGCCTCCTGTGGGATGAAGGGATCAGTTGGAGACTGCTTCAGACACCAAAATTTATTGGGCCCGGGAACAACCCAAAACACGTTGCTGCTTGACAGGAGGAACAAGATGTTGCTGCCTTTCATTCTGAGTACAAAAGCTGACTGGACTAGCAGCTGAAACTTTCTTCAATACTGGTGATGGAACAATGTCCTCCACCACACTTAAAATCAACCTGTTTGAATGTGATGCTGGGAGAGAGTTCTGATTGCCAAAAAGATAAATGAACAGGCCGGAGAGCAAATCAGGTCTGAACTCTCTCTGGAGGCCAAGATGGCTAAACTCAGGCTATCGTAGTTTGGACATATGATGAGATGATTGACTCAGTGGACAAGATGATAATGCTTGCTAAAGTGGAAGGCAGCACCGAAAGAGAGAGATTGCACTACAGGTGGTTCAGTGAAGGAAGCCATGGCCCTGACTTTGCAAGACCTCAGCAGGACAGCTGAGGTGCACAGAGATCCCTCATTTATGGATCACCATACATCAGTGTTGATCTGATAGGAATGCTTCTGTGCCGTGTACTTTCCTTACAAGGTACTGGGAGGCCACATGGCACGTAGGTCTTCCCTGCTAACATCCTGCTGCCACCTCTGAGTTTCTGACAGCAGCTGTAGGCCTTTTCCGCACTAGCCTGTTACAGTGCAATGATTCCACTTTCAACATCCTGGGGTTTGCAGTTTTGGGAGGGGCCAACTAGTGCGGAAAAGGCCGTAGTTTGGGGCACACAGCCTCCCTCTACTCTTGAGAAATACTACTAGCTCTTAAATACTCTTTTGCCCTTCCTCCAGTGGATTTGGCCTGGAGACTCCTCTGCCCAAGTTACCAGCACATGCCCATTCAGACCTCCACAGGTCCTCTTCTCTGTCCTTATTAAGTGAAGAAGTTCAGTGGATGCTAGTGAGATGAACTTCTCCTCCTGGCACCCTGGCTATGAGATAGCCTCCCTAGAGAAGTTGAGTTGACTCTCAGTCTTTTCACACTACACAATTATAACACTATATTCTGCTTTTTACTGCCATGACAATCATCTATCGAGCCCTGGGATTTGCAGTTTAGGAGGGGGTATTTAGAACTCTTAGCTGGAGAGTTCCAGTGCCTCACCATGCCCCTGGTTTCCACAAAATGGTATCATGGCAGATAAAATGGATTAGAGGACTACATAATGTAAACGTCGAGCAAAAAAAAAGAGTATACACTTGAATATATATTTTTTATTAAACAAAGTATCAGACCAGAGCTTGCAAAAGTTACTTTTTTGGACTGAAACTCTTGGAATCCTCCAACCAGCATGGCAGCCCTGCTGTCTCTAATGAGATATCAGAGATAATAGCAGATATTCCTTTCAATGCAATTGTGGAGAAAATGGGAATGTTTTCTCCCACTTTCGAATGTCTTTCCCAGAAACGGTTACTGAGAACAGTTTTCTACCCTTCCAACTTTTAGACACTTTTAGAGGAAAGGATTTTGGCTACCTACAGGGTCTTGGTATGTTTCTTACTTACAAACTAGCTGAGTTCAGCAGCGTCATTAGTGCTGGTGTCACCCCCATGATGCCTTTTCTGTCCAGGAGCGAGAATTCCAAGGATCCTAGTCTGTAATGAAATGCCTTCTGGGCATCACAGTCTATCTGCACGAAGGCACTGGGGTTCTTGTCCAGTCATAAGGAAAATGGGGTGGTCATCCTATATGAAGCTATATGGGTTCTCTTGCAGAGGGAGAAAAAAGAGGCAGGTAGTCATTTTGGTGCCATCCCCCTCTTACGGTGTCACTTGGAGTCGTTTGCACCTCACGCTACCCCCAGTGATGCCACTGGCTGAGTTGCCCGACAGAGGCAGAGAAAGACCCAGGGAAGAAGGAACTCCCTGCCACATGACAGAAAATATTGCAATATCATGATGGTTATTGGCCTATCTATCACGGCACAGGAAATCTTTCCTTTGCCACCCATCCCATGCCATGCCTAATGGATTTTGTACATCAGCCTCTGGTAAATTACCTATGAAAAGGAGACATGCTTATTATGAGATTGCTCTTGTGTGGCTTTAATGAATACTGTAAGTAATTTACACGGCCTGCTTTTAAGATCCGTCAACAGGGATATAATAACAGTGCAGCCCTCGCAATGCCAATTATGGACAGATATGATTATTATTTTACCAAGACAAAAAGCTCGCTAGAGGCAAGTCTGGAATTATTCTACCCGCAATGCACACATTTAGCAGCCAGTTTTAAAAGTGGACACAAAGTAAAGAACAAAACACACTGTCATGTCACTCTTTTCCAAGAATCAAAGGGAAAAGATACCTGAATATGTGTCAGGTATGGAACGGTGTACCTTCAAGAATAAATCTGGAAGTTTTTCACTTTCTGGAAGGGCAGGTTCCTCTTCAGGTGGTTCTTCCTTGAATGAATCTGACATCCTTTCATCTCGTTTATACAGTTTTTCGGTGTATTGCTTCCATCAGCTTTTTACTTGTACTTGGCCACATAATTTGTTCCCTGCTAGTCATTTAGCACCCCCACTCTTGGTCTAAATTTCCCTTTGATTTCTCAGATTTTGTGGAAAAGGTCTCTTGTTTTGCCTTTTGTTGCTATTGCCATTTTCTATTTCTCTGCATTGATAGTTATAGGAGTTGTCTTTGGTTCTGCACACAAAGTTGTCACCTTTCACGTTTCCTTATCTGTCCATAACTGACTGAAGAGTTTCATCTATCATGAACCGAATCTTCTCTTTCTTTTTGGCTGTAGGCGGTGTCCTTTTACACTCCCGAGTCACACAATTGGAAGGGGCATCATGGGCCATCTAGTCCAGCCTCCTGATCAATGCAGGATCTCAAGCTAAAGCATCCTCAGCAGGTAGCTGTCCAGCCTCTTTTGGAAGATGTCCCGAGCAGAAGACCCCAACACTATTTTTTTTTTTTACATTATCTTTAAAATCTATGGGGCTCTTCTTCAAATTGTTTTGGCACCATGCTTGGCTTATTCTTCTACTGTAGCTTCACTTTAATTTTTGACATCAGCAGTTCGTGATGGGTGCCACAATCTGCTCCGGGTCTTGTTTTTGCAGAGAGAATCCTGGGATTTGTGGTTCAGGGAGGGTCCTCAGAGGGCCCCTCCCTAAACTGCAAACCCCAGGATTCCATAGGAGGTTGAAAGTGGAATCATCGCACTGTAACCGGCTAGTGTGGAAATGGCCTTTGTTTCAAAAGGGGGGTCATGGTTTTTGTGCAAATCTATCAGTGCTCTTGCTTGCTTGTTTTGCAACAGCCACAAAACCCGTTTTGTGCCACGGCTGGGATGTGGGGCAGCCTTTTTCCTGAAGGTAATCATCATCATCATCATCATCATCATCATCATCATCATCTTGTTCATTTTTAGCTTGCTTCCCCCCCCCACTGGGACCCAAGGCGGCTTACAAGTTATTAAATCCAGTGCGGATTAAAAACAGACAAAAATATCAGCAACAGATACGTGTCTGTTGAGACCCAGGACTCTTTGCATTATTAAAACCAAGAGAGATGAAGATCCGACAGAAGGGCCTCATCAGTAAAATGTCTGCGTGCCTCTGTGCCTGTGTGAGGCGCCAGGGTGTTGCAGCGGTTCGAGTGCTGGATGAGGACCTCTGGGGACCAGGAATCGAATCCCCGCTTGGCCATGGAAGCCACCTTGGGCGAGTCACTCTGTCTCAGCGGGAAGCAGTCACAGACCCCTCCCGAAGGCATCTTCCCAAGAAACCCCCCGGGCTGGTTGAGTGGAAGTCAGCGGCATCCTAAAAGCGCACGACGTGTTATAGCGCGATGATTCCACTTCCAACCTCCTCTGGAATCCTGGGGTTTGCAGTTTCGGGAGGGGCCCGCCGGCCCCTCCCGAAACTGCAAACCCCAGGATTCCAGAGGAGGTTGGAAGTGGAATCATCGCGCTATAAGAGTGTAGTGCGGCAAAAGCCTTAGAAATGTCATGGAAGACATCCGTGGGAGCAGAAGAGGGAGAAGCTCCCTTCCGCAGGAGGCCGAAAGTGGCATGATAGCGCTCTAACAGGCCAGTGCGGAAAGGGTCAGCAGCGGCTCTGGACGGGAAGCGCTGGCCTCCGTGGGGCCCGTCGGGGCGCCCGGCTCCCTCCCTCCCCGTGGTGGCACCACCTGGCGCCGGACCGGGCCGGGCCGGGGCGGGGCGGGGCGAGGCGGGCGCAGGTGGCGGCGGCGGGCGTGTCCCCGGCGCCGAGGGCGGCCCCCGGCCTAATCCCGCGCCCGCCGCGCCCGCCCGCCCAGTGCCGGCCCGCCAGCCTCCCCGACGGTCCTCGTCCTCGTCCCGCTCCCGCGTCCAGCATGTACGGCGCCCAGCAGCGGCTCCAGCCGACGCCGCTGCCGCCGCCCCAGGCGTGCGTCCGTCCGCAGCCGCCGCCGCCGCCGCCGCCCTGCTACCCGCCCTCGCAGGGCCCCGTCTACGCGCCCCCGCCGCAGCCGCCGGTCCCCGTCCCCCGGCCCGTCCTGGAGCCCTGCGGCCCGCCCACCGTGCCCCGGCCGCTGCCCCAGCCGCCGGTGGTGAAGGCCCGCCCGTGCCTCGAGCCCTGCGGCCCCGCCACCCTCCCGCGGCCGCTCCCGCCCCAGACCTGCCCGGCCCCGGCCCCGGCCCCGGCCCCGGCCCCGGCCACGCTGCCGCGGGGCCGCCACAACCGCCCGGCGCCGCTGCCCCTCCAGGGCCAGGCCTGCCCGGAGCCGCCGCTGCAGAGCCAGGACGGGGGCGGGAGCGTCGTCTACGAGCGCGTCCGCACCTACAGCAGCCCCGGCGGGAGGCGCGTCCCGCTCCTGGACCCGCCCGGCGGCGCCCTCCCCGCGCCCCCTCCCCCTGCGAGGCCGCCCCGGGCTACCAGCGCGTCGTCTGGAGCAGCGAGTCCCCGCCACGCGCCAGGTAGGCAAGGGGACGGGGAGGGGGGAGGAGAGGAGGGCCGTGTCCGCACTGCACCCTTATCGCGCGATCATTCCGCTTTCAGTCTTTGGGGGGATTCTGGGGCCACTTCCGCACTGGCCTGTTATAGCGCGATGATCCCACTTTCAACCCCCTCTGGAATCCGGGGGCTTGCAGTTTCGGCAGGGACCGGAACTGCAAACCCCAGGATTCCAGAGGGGGTTGAAAGCGGAATCATCGCGCTATAACAGGCCAGTGCGGAAGTGGCCCGCGACTCAGACCAGAATCCTGGTGGAAATCCCCGGAGTGGCCGCACTCACTCCGCCTCCGAGAGAGGCCACTGCAAACCCCCTCTTAAAAAAATCTTGCTGAGAAAACCCTCTGATCAGTTTGCCTTCGGTTTGGAATCCCCAAGTTGGAAAGAAATGGCCTGTAAAGAGCTTTGAAGGAATCTCCCGAGGCTTGGGGAGTGGACACTGATTTGGTAAATAAAGTCCAGTGCAAGGAAGTTTCCAAGTGGATAAATAAATAAATAAGATTTACTGAATAAATAAATAAGATTTGCTTTTGCATGTGTTCTGATGGGGTTCTGAGTGTATAGGCCTGACTAGGAAGTAAATACTGGGATACCTTGGTGCACTGGGTACCTGTTATTGGGAAAAATAAAAATAAAGGGCAAATGCCATGTGGAGCAGAATTAGAAAAACAATTGAAAATCAAAGGGCCAGAACGATCTTGTCCTGATAAAAATCCATGGTGTCTTTACACTTGGAAAGGCACCCTGCAGTTCTGGTCACTGCATTAAAAAAAAAAGATATTGTGGAAAAGAGGCAGAAACCCAAAATGATTGTGGATCTGGAGTAACTGCCATACGAGGGAATGTAGTTGGTGCTCATGAGCTTAGAAAAAGTCAGGTGAGAGGAGAAGTGATGGAGGTGTATACCTTTTTTTTGTGTGTGTGTGGTGTAGAGAAAGTACATTGTTGTGCTGTCAGGTTGGCTTAATTTATGGTGAGCCTTTGAATGAGAGACTTTCCGTGTTGTTAACACGACCACTCAAATCTTGCAAATGCAGGGCTGTGGCTTCTTATATTGAGTATGTCCACCTGTAATGGGATCTTGTGTGTGTGTGTGTATGGATGTGCCTTCAGGTCCCCTGTTCTTATGCCGACCCCATGAATTTCATAGGGTTTTCTCAGGCAAGAAATACTCAGGGGTGGTTTTGCCGGAATCTTTGTCTGAAATACAGCCTTATCTTTTTCCTGTTGCCTTCACCTTTACTAAACATTGCTGTTTTTTCCAATGAGTCACAAAAGTGAGTAGGGAGACTCTGTTCTCCCTTTGTCGTGATACTAAGGCCATTTCCGCACTAGACTGTTATAGCGCTATTATTCCACTTTCAACTTCCTATGGAATCCTGGGTTTCGGGGCCCCTCCCTAAACTGCAAACCCCAGGATTCCATAGGTTTTTATTTATTTATTTATTTGTATCCCGCCTCTCCATATGGATCGAGGCGGCGAACAACTTACAAATAGCATGTATTTTGAAACATTTCTATACATGCCCCCAACAAGCTGGGTACTCATTTTACCGACCTGCAAAAGGATGGAAGGCTGAGTCAACCTTGGAGGCAGGCAGGATCGAACTCACAACCTTGTGGCTTGCAGTACTGGCATTTAACCACTGTGCCACCATGGCTCCATAGGAGGTTGAAAGTGGAATAATAGTGCTATAACAGTCTAGTGCGGAAATGGCCTAAGTGCCTATGGAAACCTGCCCCTTTGAGCAGGTGGGGAAGGGTGTCATTGCATATATTAAAACCCCATGGACCTTAGAGTGTTAATAGTGCAGTCCTATATGTGTTTATAAGTCCCCCTGAGTTTAGTGGGATTTGTTGGTGTTGTGTGCCTTCAAGTTGTTGCTGACTTACGGCAGCCCTAAGGCAAACCTGTCATGGGGTTTCTGGGGCTGAGATTCTGTGCCCAAAGTCACCCAGTGGGTTTCCATGACCGAGCTGGTATCCAGGATTGTAGTCCAGTCCTGAGACCACTCTGGCTCGCACTTCAAGGTAGATGAGTGTACAGACCTGTAAGCAAAATGAATGTGGGAATTCTTTTTGAACTGCTGAGTGGCAACAAGTTAATGTTTAGAGGAGAGGCTGTAATCCTCTTACAGCCCCTGGATTTCCCCCATTATAATGATGGTTGTGATGGCTTAACAGGTATGGAGCCTTAGTCCAACTGGCTTGCTTGTTTTATCTGTATTATTTCATTTGTGTCTTCCGAATTAACAGAAGGACAGTGTAGTCCAGCCAAAAGGGTTGGGATTTTTTGATTACTCTAATAAAGATATTACACGAATATGAACTTTGGAATTATGTCCACCATGGCTATCTTTTTCGTGTGTATATATATCTTCCAAAAAGCTCACGGTAACATATTTCAGACTGCTGTCGCCTTTTACACTTGCAACAATCTTGTGAGGTATGTTAGGTCTGAAAAAAGAAGACCCAACCAGATGTCACTTAGCGAGTGTTGTTCTTGCACTGGAATGTTAAACCTAGCTTATAAAGTCCAGTGTGATCTCTGATACTGCTGGCTTGTGTATCAGTGCAGCTTTGGAGAGATACTGAGGCCAGAATATTTTAGGGAGTGTATTATTTGATATAGAAGCAGTTGTTGTTTCTCCAGAACAAATCAAAAGGTGTTTTTTCATGAAATGGTAGGGCTGTGTGTCTCTTGGCAAGCAGTGTAGGATTCTTGGAATAAAATGAAAGCAAAATAGTATTTTACCAAGAAGGAAGAGGGAAGCAAGGATAACAGAATAGGACAGGGGAGTAATGGTAGAAGCAAGTGTACTATAGCCATTCAGTGTGTGTGTGTGTGTGTGTCTTTGTGTGCCTTCAAGGTGCCTGTTGATTTATGGTGACACTATGAATTCCGTAGGGTTTTCGTAGGTGAAGGATTACACAGAGGTAGTTTTGCCAGTTCCTTCCTTTGAAATATGGCCTACAGCCCCTGGTATTCATTGGCAGTCTCCCATCTGAGTACTAACCAGGACTGACCTTGCTTAGCTTTGAAGATCAGATGTTAGAGTATGTAGGGTATTCCGTGAGTTGTTGTTGTTGTTGTTGTTGTGTGTTTTCAGGTCGTCTCTGACCTGTGGCGACCTTAAGGAGAATCTGTCGTGGGGTTTTCTGGGGCTGAGAGTTTGTGATGCATCCCAGATCACCCAGTGAGTTTCCAGGGCCGACTGGGGAATTGAATGCTGGTCTCCAGAGTCATAGTCCAGTGCTCAGACCACCACATCACTCTGGTTACTAGGTCCTAAAAGTGCAGTTCCAAAAGGTTAGCAGGCAAAGATGCCCTTACAGTGGGGAGGTAGGGTTGTATAGCATTTTGGATGCCTTAGAGGGTCCCACTGGGGCTCTTGGGAGTACAAGTGACCGTCCCTCATTTTGGCTTAAATGAGGCTGTTTTGACTCTTATCCCCTAAAAAACAGCAAACCGTTCCACCAAATATCCCCAAAGTGGTTCACTATCCCTTCTGACTGCCCTAAATAGCAGCCATGGCAGGGTTTTATGACCCTCTGGAAGAGCCTGAAATGGATCAGGCTGTTCCTTTGGGATCCAGAATGGTTCCGCTTCTGCTTGAGATGTTTGAAGTGATCTTTTTTGGTGACAGTAACAATGAGGTTTCAGAATGGGATAAGAGTATGGGAATTAGTGAACCAGGCCAGGAATGGTGTCTGTGCTTTGCGCACAGAAGGTCTTAGGTTCAGTTTGTTGTATCTCCAGAAAAGACATTAAAAGACTCCTGTTTGAAATCCGATGGAGCTATTGGTAGTCATAGTCACCCAGCTGAGAACCTTTTTCCCTTCTAGACATTCAGCTCTTAGAAGTCCTGGGTAGCATAGCCAGTGGTGAGGGGCTGCGGGAGCTATAGCTAAAAACATACAGAGAACTAGTTTGCCTTTCCTAGCGTAGGCAGTATAGATCAGGATAGTCCAAAGGTCTGACTTAGTTTTAGTCATTTTAGAAAAAAGCAAAAACCCTGTCTATTTCTAGAAGCAGAATTGGTAATGTTTAAAATGTCCATCCGAACTCAAGGTTGGGCTGGTTAGACTTGAGCTGGCTCAAACGGCCCTAAACTGAGTGAACTCCATTTATGCCGGCATAACCCTCTTGTGCTGACTGAGCCCAGAGATCAGCCAGCACAAGGGCTGAGACGGGTTGTCTGAAGAACCAAAAAGGTGGTGGAGAATGGATGGAGCAGGGAAGGAACCAAGTTATGCCACATCCACATCTCACTCAGTCCAGAGTTGCAGCTGCTGTGCCAGCACAAAGTTAGGCAAGGGTGAGAGCTGACCTCTGTAATTTCCAAGAAACGGAAAGGAATGGGACCTCCACGAAATAAAATTCCTGAGTCCTAATCCATTAGCAAGAGCTATGCTTATCTGGAAGGACCGACGTTTGAATATATCACAGCTACAACCAGCAAGCTGCCTCTTAACCCATGGCATAGCGCTGCAAATTCAGCGACATGCCATGGTATAGTATTTAACAAATGCAGAAAGGTTAGGGCAGAGGTGAGACTCGTGTGGCCCTGTAGAAATTGAATTCCTAGCAGTTGAAACATTTTTCCCACCACTTCACACCACTGACTGTGGGAGTTGCAGTCCAGCAACACAGTTCTGAAGTCTGGGCTGGGGAAAAGAAACTCTGAAATTTAAAACCTTATTTCTAATTTGCTACATACATATAGATCCCCCTTAGAGCTCCTGACTCTCCTTTCATTGGCAGGCAAAAATGTTATTTAAGCAGGCTTTTAATATGTAAGCAGGTGGGCTTGTAATTTATCAAGATGTTTGTAAAATTTTTATAGGTTCTTATATTTTTATATATTTTTCTAAAGTTTTTAATTGTTTTAATTTTTTAAATGTTTTTAACTTTTTGGAAGCCACCTTGGTTCCCCCTCTGGGCAAAAGGCGTTGTATAAATATAATAAATAGATAGATAGATAGACAGACAGACAAAATGATTTTTTAGATTTTCTTTTAATACGGTGATCAATGATACCATTTGATTGCTGAATTGTCTGAAAGATTGTATATAAATTTACTGGTAGCAGGAAGACATTTGCCTCTTCCTCTCTGAAAATGTAACTCTGTGAACAAGCAGAGAGTTCTTTACAATTGACAAACAGAAGGGAGTATTGTATCCCACATTATATACACTGGGAAGTCAACTTCTGTTTGTTGCAAAGGAACGGATGTTTGTGTGTAAACTGTAAAATTTGTTTCAAGCAGTAACATAGTACTCTTGGTACTATGTATAGTCTATGGAAGTCTGTTGTGTTGGAACAGCTCTGTTTGTGCTGTACTTGCATTGATAATTTGCTTTACTATATTTAATGTACAGGATATATAAAGAAAGCATTCCTTATTATGTTAACCATGTTC
This sequence comes from Ctenosaura bakeri, assembly GCA_948474755.1. Lineage (NCBI taxonomy): Eukaryota > Metazoa > Chordata > Lepidosauria > Squamata > Iguanidae > Ctenosaura > Ctenosaura bakeri. The sequence goes on from CAOLHI010004749.1 coordinate 54,392, forward strand.
AAGTAAAAAGGGTTCTCTTATTCGAACAATGAGACAGGTACAGTCTTTGCCTCTGGATGAGTCAAGTGGAAGCAGCCCTGGGCAGTTGGGACTCATTTACTTATGTACTTCCCAAAAACCCATGGAAAACCTGGAGTTTGCACATGCTTTTTTTATGTGTGATATGACCTCAACCCCCGCCTCCCCCATAGATGAAGATACTGGTTCTAATCCTGATTTGGGTTTAACTTTTGTTATTTCCCATGCATACTTCAGGTGTCTTCATTGCTATTGTTTAAATTTTTATTTTTACTTCTATGCAATTGGGTATTCTTTGGTATCTTTCTTAAAAAAAGAAAGAAAAACCCCACACAGCATTTTTTAATTAGTCAGTTTTTCTAAGCAGGAGGGATGGATTTTGATGTTATAGGCACCTGCCAGTCAGTGCTAAGCAAAGCTCGCTGCTGGAAACAGGCAAAACCAGTTTCTCTAGAACTCAAATGTGGAGTGAAATGTGAAGCAAAATGAAGCAGGTATGTGTCTATAATCAGACATAATCAGAATATCGCATTGGTCTGTGCGAACACTTAAAGTGTGGTATTGCCTTGGAGACTTTTCTGCTTATCCATCCTGAACACACTCTGTTGTAGCCCCTGTTTTCAAGGCCAGTAAAAATCCCATATGTTTAGTTAGCAGTGTGCCTAAGAATTTGGTAGTGCCACCTTTGAATGTGAAATGTCTGTTTTCCTCAGCCTGTTGTAACATTCTGATCTATCTTCCCATTACAAAAAATAGATTAATAGAAAGTAAGTGTCAAGCTGGCTTTTGTCACTGGAGCTAAAAAGTACCGGAGCTGAGCATTTTCTGACATTTGAAAAACTAAAGGTGGATGTTATCTCATTATGGAAAAAGTAAAGGCCACTCTGAATTTACTTGCTGCTTATCTTGAAGATTACTTTTGAATAACAGTCTTGTCAGTACTAAATAGACTACATGTTAAAGCTTTTTGGAAACTGTATAGTCTTCCAAACTATACGGTATTTTTGTATTCTTAATGTATTTTCTGTAAGGGATTCCCAGTAAAATCCTATCCATGTTTACTTAGAAGTTTCACTATAAGGCTTTCTCCCTAGAAAGTATACTAAGGATTATAGCTTTACTGTTTCACAGCTATCTAATAATAGCTGTTTGAACTTCAGTTTTACAGGTGTTCTAATTTTCTTCTTCTTGTTGTTGTTATTAATATCATTCCTATACAATTATCACATTCATAACACTGTTGCTGTTATAATAGCAGTGATGATAATAATGAAGAATCTGTCCATAGCTGGCTTTCTAAGCTAAGATGTGAACAAGCGTTCCTTTTGTACAAGCAAGTGAACAAATGTTTTTTGAATGTTAGTCCCAGTTACACAGTTGACTCACCATTCAGTAGTTGATTAAATGTACTCTTATTGGAACTAGCTAGATTTACCTAGCTGTGCCTAGAGTTCTCAAGAGTTGTAAGGTATAAACACCATAAATTATATTATAATCACACACACACACACACACACACACATTCTGCTATCCTATAAATATACTGCCAAGTACTGAAAAACGTAACATGCGTGAAATGGATCACGGGGACAAGTTTTGTTGCCAGGTGCATGGAAATAGATCAGCATGAATTAGGCTTTGGACTTCAGCTGCAAGGTTACTTGGTGGGTGGGTGAGGCAGAGTACAAGCTTGGAGATATAGTATCCTTAAGGGAAGGACTGTAGTTCATTTATAGAATACATGTTTTGCCTTCAGACCTCCCATATTCAGTCCGGAATAGCTCCAGTTTAAAGGATCATGTAACAGATGGTGATAATTTATGCTCTTGAGAACCTGGAGAGCTGCTTTCCATTGTTTCTGAGCTAGATGGACCAGTAGCATGAGTGGGTATAAATAAGGTTTCTGTTTCTGAAGGGAAAGACTGTAGCTCAGCTCTGCTTTGAATGGAGACGATCTTAGGTTCAGTCATCAGCATTTCCAAGACACAGGATCAGGAAACAGATGATGGGAAAGGCCTTCTCTGCTGATACTTTGCCCTCAAAAGTAAATCCCACTGAGTTCAGTAGGTCTTAATTCCAGCTGAGTGTGTATAGGATTTCAGATTCACTCTATTATGCCTAGAATTCCCAAAATTTATAAGGTGTAAATATCAGATTTGTACATTCTCCCACTTTCAATTCATATAGACCAAGAGAGGGCAACTTTGGCAAATATTCAGCCCCAGTGTCCATCCTAGGTTGCAGCTAGAGGGAAGAACTGCCAAAATTCTCCCCCAAAACTTCCTAAACCAAAACCCACTGCTCCTGGAGGTCATCAGGTTCTGCAAAGTCCATTTTGCTCAAAACATTTTTTTCTAGTGCCGTGGGGTGGGTATTCAGCTTGTGGCCCTGATTTTGGCTCTCTCCTGCCAGTATAGATGATATTGGAGTCATTGGACAAATAGTCTTTATCTGTCTGGTTTCTGGTTTTCCTGAATAGAATGGAGTTCCATTGCATGTAATTCTGCGCGCACAGCTACTGTAGACACCTCTTGTTTGTTTAAAATGAGATCTTATCGGGATACGAGTTGTAATGATTAAAATTGTATTCATGACTTCAGAAGAGCAAATATAATGTTAACTAAAAAGGTGGAACCCGAAAGAAGGCCGTGGGAAAACTTGCAGACTTAACTTCGCAAACTCTTAGGCAAGCTGAATGCTGATGGTTGCAGTCCTTAAAGCAGAGTTGGCTGGTCCTCTTACCAACACCTCTACTAGGGCTGGCTGCTTTGGTTTGTTTGTTTGTTTTTAGAAAACGTTTACATGGCAGGGAGAAATCAATAGGGTAAGCTTTCCGTGCTGCTTTTAAAGAAGTACAAAAATGATGAGAGAGAGAGAGAGAGAGAGAAGATGCCCCTTTATGTTGCTGGGTCCACATCTGTGCCTATGTCCTAGTTCAGTGTTCCTCAAACTTTGGTTCTCTGTGTGTTGGAAACATCAGCTTCCAGAAATCCCAGCCAGATTGGCCAGTGGATAGGAATTCTGGGAGATGAAGTCCAAAACATCTGGGGATCCAGCATCTAGTCTACATCATGGTGGGAAACTGTTGGCTATCCAGATGTTTTAGATTTCAGTTTCCTTCAGCACAATGATGTGGCCAGTAGTAAGAAGTTGTGAGAGCTGCTGGTGAGAATATCTGAATGGCTTCTAAGCCATTCAGCCAAAACAATGGAGACTTTCTCCATTGTTTTGATGCAGTGCAAGGAAGTCAGTGGTCTTTTAAAATTGTCACTAATTTCCTTAGTTCAGAACTTTTTATCTTAAAATAAATAAAGTGAGAGTCCCAAGAGGGAGTCCCATGTCTATTGTATAAGTCAATACCTCTTTTTAACGAAAGTAAAAAGTATTTAGTTCTGCAACTGATACCTTTTAATAGAATTCACACATCTAAAAGTGGAATGAGTCTCTCAGGATACAATGCCTTAAAAGCAGATCCTTCCCCCAAATCTTCCCCAGTTTGCTTGGACAAAAACCAGATACCTGGCTTTAACACAACATCAGTTAATGAATGAATTGATCTGTCAATTGAGGTTAAGTATTTTGGCCTCTTCCAATAGCCTCAAGGCAGTTGACAAATACCACCTTGCAAACAATGAAAAAACTTTTCTTGTGGGGGAATTTATGAGTAAAAATGAATAAATCTGAAAAATTGCAGAAAACAATCAAAAGAATGGACGTTAATTTGTAAAAGAAGTTCTAAAAACTTGTTAGCAGATAGTATATTTTAAAACCTGTTTCTAAAAAAATAGTATCTGGGAGCCAGAATGTATATGGCAGTCTAACAAAAAAGGTAGACCTGTGATCTGTCAGTGTCAAAAGATAAAATCCCTTTATCAGATTGCAGAGCCTTAGCTCTTTCTTGAAGTTTTAATTATCCCTGCATTCTTGATTTTGTGTGCTGTTGTGCCGGCAGATGCCATTCCTTAAGACAGCAGAGGGTTGACCAGATAACAAAACACTGTGCTGTCAGCCCTCTCATGAAGATCTGGTGTCACTTGTAAAATACGCAGTTATTGCATGTATTCTAATGGTCCATTGGGTAGAAATGGGCTGCTTTCTATGAAAGGCCGCTCACAAAGAGTTATTTGTTTGTCCCAATCTTACCTGATACTGCTTTCTCTCATTTTCTCTTGGTAGGGACCCACATGCCATTGGGATTAACTAGCTCTTGAAATTTCTGTAAAAGTATGCATTGTTGTCGTAAGGTGTCCAGATATGGGGCAGTAATAGATAACTCCTGTCTTTGGATTTGTGACTGTATTCAGCCAGGTCACAACAGGGCAGAACTGAAATGAAAAGGGCTGGGAACATAAATCTCAACAGTCTGAGATGTTGCCTAACTAGAAGGACGGGAAAATCTCATAGGCAGAGGAAAAAGAAAGCCAGCTTGTTTCCATTTTCCCTTGCTGGATATATACTGCTGCTTTATTAATTGAGTTATTTTTGAGCCAGTTTTCATACAGTCCAGCTCACCTTGGGAGAACATCACAGTGAAAATAAAGAATAGGACAGGGGTCCATTTTCAGTCTCCCGAATGAAAACAAATGTTTCTGCACAGAGCTACTGTACAATTCAAGAAAAGGACGGGCTAGAATCCTTCCTCCACGACACACTAAGTTTTTCACGTCACAGATTGTTTCCATGTAATAATTAACAAAGTCAGGTAAGCCATGTCTAAAAGTTTGCATTGAGATAGGTGTTTTCCTGTCTCCCTGGTTTAAACTATATTTGAGGATCACAATCTGAATGTGACTGGGTAAGATTAGTACTTGGATGGGGGACTTCGGAGCCTACCAGGTGATGTAGGCTGTATTTTAGAGAAAGGCAATGGCAAACCACATCCGGATATTCCTTGCCTAAGAAAACCCTGTGAAATTCATGGGGTCAGCATAAGTTGATAGGTGACTTGAGAGTGCATGCACACAAGTTGATATATTTTTTGTTCATGTGCCTGTCTTCTTCTATGTACCCCATTTAACTACCATCACCTGTATGCCCTTTCTACTGACAGAGTGGCATAATGGTTATTGCATTGCTTGGGGACTTTGATGATCTTTCTGTCTACAGTCACTAAAACTTACTGCTGGCCTTTGGCCAGTGACATGCCCTCTGTATCTCTCTTTCTCTGTCAGTCTAACTCACCTGACAGGTTTGCTGTGAGGATAAAATGGGGAGTAGGAAGGCCATGTATACCACCTTGATTTTGTGGATAAAAGGTGGGATATACAGGGGGTCCATGGCATCCTCTAGGCCTTGATGCCAGGACTCCTTGTGGATGCCAAAATTCATGAACGCTCAAGTCCCATTATGTACAGTGGTGTAGTAAAACGGCAACCTTTATATACAATTGCAAAATCAAAGTTTGCTTTTTGGATTTTTTTTTTTTAAAATTTTCAACCCGTGCTTGGTTGACTCTGTTGATAAAGAAATCACAGGTATGGAGGGCCAACAGTAAGTGAAACTAAGGCCTTTTCCGCACTACACCCTTATAGTGCGATGATTCCACTTTCAACCTCCTATGGAACCCTGGGCTTTGCAGTTTAGGGAAGGGCCTTTAGAATTCCCATCCAGAGAGCTCTTTGGCCTCAGCAAACTACAAACCCCAGAATTCCACAGGAGGTTGAAAGTGGAATAATAGCACTATAAGGGTGTAGTGCGGAAATGGCCTAAAAAAATAAATATTTACAATACGGCTATTTAAATGTAGAAGGAGCGGACATGGATAAACAGATATAGCTGGCACATCATAGGCCATTTCTGCACTAGAAAGTTATAGTGCTATTGTTCCACTTTCAGCATCCTATGGAATCCTGGGGTTTGCAAAAGCCCTTCCCTAACCTGCAAACCCCAGGATTCCATAGGATGTTGAAAGTGGAACAACAGCTCTATAACAGGCTAGTGCGGACAAGGCCATAGTCTGAATGCTGTTGGTTAGTCTTAATTAGAGTAGACCCATTGAAGCAACTGTTGAATGGTGAGTCAACATGTGGATAAATTCAGAGGGTCTACTCTAATTGGGACATTAAGAGTAAGTTGCAGGCCCATGTCTGTTTGCTACTAACTGAACTGCCTGTTTTGTAAGCTCTGTTTGCAAATGTCTTGCAGTCGTTAGACACGTAGCAGTAAAACTGGATGTGGAGCTCGGCCCGTCTCGAGATGTAACTCTTAGCCAGCCAGATCCGTGTTTGACAATATCTAAGCCCTTCTTGCTTCTGAAAGCTGATGATCAACCCGGTTAAGAGAATCTTCCCGCAGGGCTTTCAAGTATCTTATTCTTGATAGGATTTGGAAAGCCATCTTTATAAATCTTTGAAGATTAAATTTTGATGCCACTTAAATATCTTCTTTCATTTTCCGCAACCGATATGAGCTTGTGGGCAGGTAATAGACCAGTTTAATATTTTTTGTAGCTTATTCCTCCTAAGCTGGGGAGCTTAGAAGCGTGAGTTATGCATTTCCCAGGCCCCTAAGGCTATGGGGTGCTGTTTGGGCAAGTTTATGAGGATCTGGTAGAGATTGTTCACCTTGAAAATAGAAATGATACTTCTTAAAAAGAAAAAAAGACAAGAAGAAGAATACATGTTTTCCCCTTGATGTGGTACCATCTAGGTTTAAAAACAGCTGTGGGCAACTAGTTTGGCCAGTGAGACAACTTAAAGCAAAGTGACACAGACTGGAGACAGTATTTCATATCCCCCCCCCAAAAGCAACTGTTATTTTACTCCAATATGGACATCACAGACAATGTTGCAAGATCTCAAGATGCTGCACAACCAATTTAAGCAACATTAAAATTTATTATGTTAAAGTACCTGATATATTTAACAATGTAAAACAGGGTTTAAAAGGTCAAAATCAGTTTAAAACAGTGGTTCTCAACCTTCCTAATGCCACGACCCTTTAATACAGTTCCTTATGTTGTGGTGACCCCCAACCATAAAATTATTTATTTATTATTTACAATGCCTCCCCCCCCCCGGCAAAGGCTGCCTCGCTGGCCAGGAACAGGGGGGCAGGCAGGGAGGGAAAGAGGAGCTGCGCGTCTCCCCCAGGAAAAAACTCCAAGACCCCCCCCCGGGCTCTGCTTCTGCTTCGCTCTCATTTTCACTGGGGGGGCAGTGTGGGAAAAGTTTCCAGAGTGTCGACCCTGGCCGGGGTGGGGAGGAATCCCAGCACCTTTGTCTTTTGCGCCAGGTGCAGCTCGCCCCCCTGGAAAAGCGCCGCCTTCCGGCCCCTTGGCCCTTCCGCAGCGCCCCCCCTCCGTGGCGAGTGGGGTAGGGACCGTGGCGAGGAGGGGGCCTGCCCCCCGTGCTGCCACCGCCCCCCCAAGCTGGCACGTCAGACGGGAGGTTCTCCTGGTAGTGGAAAAGGGGAGCAATTTCAGTCCTTTCTGAACAGGGGGCAGGAGGATGCGAGTGCGTGGCTCGCGCTTGCGCACCACCACCGAGGAGGGAATGGAGCCTAAGACCATCGGAAATGTGTATTTTTCAGTGGTCTTAGGCGACCCCTGTGAAAGGGTCGTTCGACCCCAAAGGGGTCGCAACCCACAGGTTGAGAACCGCTGGTTTAAAAGCACATGCATGGATCTTTTGATCTTTCTCTTATGAATTGATTCACACCTGGCTTGGCCCAAGACATTTTACTGTCTGAAGCAGAGGGGCAAATGGCAACCTCCCCACTCGACCTAGGACAAAGTGCATAGTACCCGAAATTACATAGTACTGAAATTACTTCGACACATGAACCAGAGAATCCCCTTAAGCACTTGCCCCCATCTCTGGCAGTAAAAATATGGCAAAGTAACAATTTACTGTCTTTCTGTGACATTGCAGATCTGCTGTTTGAGGTGGCTGCCTCTCTCTGCCAAACAGTAGGGCTGGATCTGGTTGCCACAGATTTGATTGGCCGAAGATGAATATTCCAGGCTGCCTTTCAGACCCAGCTCCAGATTTTATGGATCTTAGGAGCACGACACCCTCACAGCCCCTCTTCTATCACATGGCTCCAACTCTTCCTCGCTACTTTTGTTCCCATTTGCCGCCCCGCAGTAAGCAGTTCCTGGTGCCTGCTGTTGTTACCCTTTTCTCCTGTCGCTTATTCCCAGCGATGTAGTGGTAAATTTTGAGGTGTAGGCCCTCACCAGGATAATCTCTATAACAACACTGCCATAGAGGATCAAAGAATTCATGCAGCTATGTTAATCAAAATAATCTCCTAGCGATTTTCATCTTCACCAGCAACAGGTCCTTTGCAAAGCTAATGAGTCTTGGCCTCTGAAATGCAAGCTACCCAAAATAGTTTGGACTGGAACAGAGAGAGCTCCTAACAATGTATTGGTGCTGGGAAGATCTGTTTCCTCCAGCCACTGTGGGCATTGCAGCTGACCTCGAAGGGGACAGGAAAGACCAAGGGGCAGCAGTGGCAGATGCTATCATAGTGCAGAGACCGACCGGCAACTGTGCAGGGACAGGGGCTATTTTCCCCTTTGCCCACCCAGTAAGTGCACTAGTGCATTTCAGCAGACTGCAGCATAACTTCTGGCTGCCGTTTTGCCCGACTTTCAGCCAATTTTTTAAATTTCTTTTTTTGGGGGAGTAGGTTTGGGGTTAGTGGAAGGAAATCGCATTTTAGGTGGTTTTGGCAGCTTTTGCTAGTTTCCAGGCCAAAAAAACTCACCCCCAAATGGCCCTCCAATTTTTTTTAAAAAAGAGGGCATGGCGACTTTGGGGGGATGCTCCCGAGGCCACACTTGGGGATCCCAATGGCCACATGTCACTCATAGGCTGCATTTGCTCCTCATCATAGTCCTTACTGATCAGAAGGTCTTCATTTTTGAGATCCCTGGTTGCATGGCACCACTGCTTTGCAATGGAAAAGAACGGAAGACTGAGCTGGCAGCAGCCCATGCTGTCCAAGCAGACTGCTGTACTGCCTGCCATCCACTCTGGGACCCATGCAAAACCTGGAGAGCCCCACTTGAATGCACATGGCCTCCTCCTTCTTGTAAAGTAGGCATTAACCTTCTAAGCTTTCATTCCAGTTGAGGGCCTTCCCGATACTTGCTGCCAGATCCTCTTAACTGGGGAGGCCAGATAGAATGAGTGGTTTTCTGCACGGAAAGCATGTGCTCTACCATTGCTTCTAGAAAAGGTTGCCCTGCTCTTGTCTTGTGTCTCCCTTCTCTCTCCATTTAGATTGCTGATATTAATGCAATTTTTTTTTTCATGAGAATTCAGGTAAATGTGGGAGGAAAGGAAGAGGCATCTCTGAATATCTGAGCCAACAACACTCATACCTTTGAGGCTTTCTAGTTTATAATAATTAGCATTTTATTAAGTCAGGTTATTTTCTGCATGAGTTTTTGTTCTGACTCATCTGTTATAAGAGGCAGCTTGCAGAGTCGCTCCAGGCTTTTCTAACAATGAGAAATAGATGCTCCAGTTTTCGGTATAAAATCCATTGACCTACTTTGAAATGGCAGTTATTTAATAAAATATTGTTTCTTCTGTCAAAATAGATCCATAACAAAATCTTGTTCATTTTCAAACGTGGGTGAAATGAATTGTAGTGAGATGGATAATCAAACATGATTTGGGACATGATCCAACCAACTTTAAGCTCTTCTAATTTCCATAGAAATCAGTGTGGTTTAAAAAGTGCTCAACTTTGGTTGTATCTTGGCATTTATGACCTTGATCTGCTACTAAGTCTGTCTTCTGTTTAGACTTGATTCCTTCCTGCCACTCTAAACAGTTCAATAAATACCCAGCTTTACAGTCTCTGTTATCCCCAAGAAACAACCAGGTAATTGGGACTGGTTCCAAGTGTTTCTACAGTTTAGTGTGTGTCCTGGTTACGGAATGGCTCATGGTGGAATGTTCTTGGAATGCTGTTGGATGAAGGAATCCAATACAGAATTAGTTCTTGGGTGATCTCATTGTTGGCACCCTGGAAAAACATTCTTTGACCATTAAAACCTTGGAACTGACAATGTATATGATCCAGTTGTGTCAATCTCACTATCTACCAATCCTCAGAGTAAAAGATTTTTTCTTTAGTGTTGAAATTGACTCCACCCAAAGCCGTATGATCAGCATCCTGTCTGAGCAGATCCCTGAATTTGCATTGGAAAGTGGCTCCTACATTGTGGTTGTGTCAGTCAACAGGTTTTTTATCACTTTCTCCAGGTGGGCAATAAAAGAATGCAAGAAATGTACTGTATATTTGCTAGTTATTACTTAATTGCTAAAGGAAAAACTGTGTGCAAAATGATGCAAGGAGATATTTCATATCATTATCCCAAATCTGCAAAACAGAAATGCCTTTATTGGCCAACTAAAATGCATGAAATACACAATGCAAGCTTTTGAAGCTTTACTGCTTCTTCATCAGGCAAAGACATTAAAAATCAAACAGGAGAAGAAAAGTGATGATGTTAGAGCCTCAAATATATTTTGTCAGTTATATTTGTCTCAGAAGTTACTTCTGTTGTCAGTTTAGATGGTCTGGATGGATTTCAATGCAGGCATAGGCCACTCAGGGCAATAAAAGACAGGCCATAAAATTTCAGTTCCATTAACAACAGAAAAGTAACTTCCCCTAAGATCCAAGCTGTCCCTGTCTTGAGAAGGTTACTGGACCTTTTCTTAGGGAGAGAACATCGAATTTCCCAAGGAGTCTCTGTACTGTAAAATTTGGAAAAACTTTTTAGTGCTGTATAAGTAAAACTTGCCATTATAGTCCAAATGAAAGAGTTTTACCTTTGTTGGAGGTCGAAACTTGAAAGAGCTAAGTTCCAGTCCAATAGCTCTAATCTTGCTAAAGTTTCCCTTGTTTTAGCAGAAAGGGCCAAGATGGGGTGTAGCCTCTGCATACATTGAGGTCCCCGCAGACTATCCTAACAGACAACAGCAGTAATGTCTGAGTCAAAATGTAGGCCTGTGACTCTTTCTTTTCCAGTATGATTTTTTAATATCTTTGCCTGATGAAGAGGTCTGTAAAGTGATAAAACCTTACATGATGTATTTTGTGCAGGTGTCACTCTCGTGTGGATTTTGGGTTATGTGTATTTTGCTGCATGGCCAACACAGCTGCCCCTGAATATACTTTATATTCTGTAAGACTCTTTAATTAATTAAATATTGCCTGCTCTGATTGGCAGTGGCACTCCAGGGTCTTAGGCTGAGGTTCCTTTTATCTCCTTCAAGCTCAGGTCTTCAGGTGGAGATGCTGGAGACTGAACCTGAAAGTACGTAATGTGAAGCTGGTGGTCTTCCACTGATCTCCGCATACTTAACAGAGCTTAGAATTGTTGCTTTTTTTGGCCTACAGAATCTTCCAGCCTAGCACCCATCTCCTGCAGCATGGCTGATAATCTGGGAGATAAAAGTCAAAACATCTGGTGGGCGTCAGGGTGCAGAAAACTGGTCTACGTTCTTCAGCTCCATTTTGGTTTCTCTATGCATTAAATAATGCAGGACTTCTACTTATTTCTTTATGATATTTGATGAATTCTACAATTTTTTTTGAAAGCCCCTTTCCAAGTATGAGAGAGAAAGTACTTAAGCATCCATTATTTGACTATGAAATTCAGCTTAGTACTTTGCTTTTGAGTTGTTTGGAGTTGCACTGAAGTGACAGGGAGACAGTTTCAGTGAAAAAAAAAAAACTTTGGGGAAAGGCTTTACTTTGTAAAAATCTGGTTGGTCCAACACATGTAAAATCTTGCACATTCAGCAAATCTGATCTTTTATTTTTATTCCCACTGCATGGTTGTTGCCGCAGTCTATGCACACAGTAGGAAAAACATAGTTATCTAAATCTTTAGACACAGTTAATCCAAAGGAAGATAATGTGCCTCCTCCTTTTGCAAAGTATGCCACATGTTTTGCTCACAAGCTTAACAATATTCTTTTATTTTATAAGAAAACTTGGTTTTTTTATGGGTTGGACTGCAGTGATGTGTGATGAATTTTAGGCTAAGGCATTTGACGATCTTGCCCAATAGTAAGGTATGCTGTTTCCAATTCTCAGTATTTATTAAATAATAAGAATATATTATTCTGCCTGTGCCTGAATTCTCAGTGACATTTACTTGAAAGTAGTTGTTGAATTGATGGACCTTGATTTCAAGAGAACACATTGTTAAGTCCAAAGTCCCATCACAGTGGAATTGTTCCATTTCATTTCACAGTCATAATTACTTTTCTTTTGCTTTTTTTCTTTCCAGGAAGTTGTATCTCCATCCTTGAAATTGTCTCCTTATTCCCAGGGCACTGTCCGGAGGATTATATTGGAGAATCCTGAACAGGTAAGAAGATCTTTTTTGTGTTGTAATAATCAATGACAATTTGTGTCCTCTGCAAGATAGATCAAAGCTGTTGGATTTGAATTGGTCTGAGATCTGATTTGATCTAAGTAACCAGTAAGGAAAACTTTCTTTTTTAATAAAAAGGATTGTACTAATTTTCTCTGCTGTATAAATGTATCAAACATTTTTCAATAGCCAAAAGCAGTTTAATTTGAAATACCAGAGTTCAGTGATGCAACTATATTGTGAAATCCTACATATGAACAGAAGTTCATTTGTTTGCAATGGAGCTAATTCCTAAGTATATAATATACAGTATTGCAACCTTAGTGTGGTTGAAAAATGGTATACAACAAATCCATAGGTTTACTTGGGAATTTTTAAAATTTTAAGTATTTACCAATTCTGTGTTTATATATTGCATTTTTACTTTTCTCTTTAGGCACAAAGGTGTCCAAATGAACTGATATAATAATTTAAACACAGAACAAAAAACAGATCTTGCTATCAGTCTTATAGCAAAAATGACATGACACTAAAGGAAAATGAAATGAGGAGGGAAGAGGAAAACAAACTCATGTACCAGTTTTTTCAGTTCAAGGTGCTCAGATTTACCAGCCTGAATAAAATCTGTACAAGCAGAGGAGAAGTCAAGTCCAGTAGTCTTTTCAGCCAAGCTGATAGAGTGGCCCTTATTTCTCATTGCTTCCTTTGCAGCTGCCTGATAAAATGGATGTTTTTATATGACATATGAAGTAGGGCAGGGCCAAATGCCAACTGGTCTCTCAGCAGAGCCAACGGAGCAAGCCCTGAGCAGTCCCGTATCTCCCTCTGTTGGAACTTAATGGAATGCTTTAAAACAGAACTATTTAATATCAAAGATTTTCTTAGAAAACTGAAGGCAGTAAAAACTATTAATCCACTAATTTTGGTATGCCTAAAGAGTTGCCTAAAGAGCTATACATTTAACCATATGTGCTTCTCCAGGCCAGTAATATGGGAAAAAAGCTAATTAAGCACTGAATTTAGGTTTGATTGATATAGCTGTTCTAATTGCATCTGTTTCTTAATGTTGCTAGCTAAAAGCCAAGATTGCTAAATTGAGAACAGGCTTTGATTTACAATCCTAGTTTATCAAGGCATCAACAAACCAAGATCAAAAAAACAAGATTAGCAAAGGGATCAATGGACCAAGATTCAGCCAATACACTAAACCATTTCTGGCTTTTTTAGCTGCTTGCATTGGTGGGAGAAACCAAATGTGAATGTATGTGATAAACCAAGATTGACCACTTTGGCGCCAGTTTGCAAACATGTAAATCATTTTTAAACTTGTAGGAGCCACTCTCTCCGCTTTTGAGAGGAGGAAATAATGTGATATATGAAAAGACTATAAGAAAATATGAGCTGCTAAATCCAGACCAGGTAAGAGACTTTATTTCCTGTTTCTGTTTGTTATTTTAAAGGGGAAAAGTAAATCTGATAAAAAGTTTTCTGAGATCTTGAGTTGAATGTTGAGAAAGCAAATAGAAGAGAGCTAAGTTTAGATGCACTGAATCACTAAATGCTTTCCTCTCCCCCACCCACCATGCTTTCTCCTCTGGACACAAAGGAGCACCTGTTTCATTTCAGCAACAGGATGGGAGGAAATAGTGTTTGGTCACCAACACAAAAGCTTCAGTGGGGTTCTTGCAGAGAACACAGTTCATGCAAAAGAGGAATGGAAACCCTCCTTTTAACAGATTGAATGTTAGTATCATTTTAAACCCTCCCACTTTCCCAAGGAATATAGAGTTCCAGGGACAGCCTTTTTCAAAGTCCATTTGCAACTGACGAAAAGGTACTGGGGTTTATTTAATACCTCTTCATAAATTTGCGTGTTAATATGGGAAAAGTAGGTGGACAGTGCTAACCTTGAAAAAGTGTCAGTTTTCCCCATAGCAGCAATGCCTCCCTGGGAATTTCCAAGTACACATCTTCTTTGCAGAGTAAGCAGTGAGGCTTCTGATAATACAAGTATCATAGCTGTTCCTTCTTCTGGGAAAGGATTTTCTATTCATGAAGAGAAGCTGTGATAGTCAAGCCCCATTTCAGACTTCATGTCAACTGATGTAGAAACATAGGCTGAGGCTCTGCCTCGTCAGGTGTAGCAGATGATAATGGAGCTGTGTCACTGTATCTTTATCTCCATATATTGACCAGAATCCGTTATCACAATCTAGCTTTATGTATAGTTAGCTATGTAGTGGAGGTGCTAAGAAACCCTGTTATTAAATTTTGAAGATCTGTAACAGGACATGACCAGGAGTGTCCCAAGGTTTATTGGCCTCTACCAGTGCACATTAGGGGCATTTCCGCACGAGGCTGATACATCGTAGCAGTGTCAAATTCTTATCCTCCAGTCTGCACATTGCACCGTTTTAGCATCATAGTTTTCCACATGGTTCTGCATGTTTTCAGTTCCTAGAGTGGTTCACCGCAGTGCGAAACCGCTGTATGTGAAAACCGGAAAACTCAGATGTAAATCTCCCAAACTGGTTCTGCTTTGGTTTTCACCCATATGCAGAAACATAACATTGATTCACATTGCAGAAGTGGTCGGCTATGGGTGTTCCCAGGCTGTCCCTTCCATCCCTATCTCTCTCTGCCCATCAAAGGACAGGCTGCCATCATTATTGTCTTCATGCGTTAAAACAGACAGAGGGAAGAGAGTGGATCTGGTAATGGACTGTTAAGATGTGTTTTTCCCACTATCAAAAAACATACAAATGTAGCAACGCAGAAATGTGTTAAAAATGTGTGCATTTTTTTTTTAAAACAGACCAATCAGCGATGGCGGGGTGGGGTGAGGAAGGGAAAAGAGAGTGGCCAGGGACTTGCTGTTGTGGATGCAGCAACTGTTGTTCTCCGAGTAGTATGATGTAAATGGGGCGGGGTGGGGAATCAGACAGCACAGTTTCTGAATTTTGGAATTCAGTTTCTAATTGGAGTATAAAAATACCACTCTTGACACGCAGTGAACCGCTCCTCCCTTCTTGGGCGGAAATGCCTAGCACTCCCTCGTCGGTGTCCTGTAACACTGTGCATCAGTCCCATTGTGTGTGGATCCCAGTACCCATTGGTCACATAAAATAAAAGTCCAGCACACTGTATAAAGCCTGATTCCACCGAAGAATCAGTTCTCAAAGGCCTGCTGGAATAAAAAGTTTTGTGCCTGCTTGCAGAAAGATAGCAAGGCTCTATTTCTGCTTACTCGTACCCACTTCTGCTGCTGCCAGACCCATAAACTTACCTCTTAAGCCAGGCAGTTCCCAAACCAAATTGTTTCCGAGACACTGGAGGTCAGGATGCTGGGAGCTGACTGCAGCACTCTCCTAATTGCAGAGAATGCGTTGAGATGGGCAGCTAGAGAGACTCACGGAAGTCCTGCTGCAGCTGCTTGTCTCAGTGCGCCCCACAGCTGGGAGATGTGCTAGTTGTCATTTCCCAGAGCCCCAACCTGCAGCACCTCCAGTGGGACATTGTCTGGCTTGAGGGGTAGGTTTTGGGGTCACATCGTGTCATTAACGGCAGTAAATGTGAATCCCAAAAGTTACTATTTAATAATTGATGCAGTGGGTTTACTTTGATAGGGACTAACAATTTGATTTAGGCCTTGCACTTGAATTTAGTTTAATTGCCTGAGTTGTTTATTTGTTTATCTCATTGAGACTGATTTCCTGTTACAGCTTTACTGTTTCATTGTGCTGTTGCTCTCTTTGAATTTTAATTTATTTTCTAACATTTTAATTATTATTATAATACTTATGAAATGAAGTGTTTCCTGAATGCAGATTTGGAAAGGCAGGATATGCATATGTGTGTGTGTGTGAGAGAGAATGTGTATATAACACACATGCATACACACACACACACACACACGAACATGCATTTGAGAGAGCTGCTCAGTTCCATGGTGTATAATTAATGTGTTGGGAAGGATTTGAGCATGATGGATGAATTGTGCATGGCTTCCACTGAATGATTGAAGTCCTTTGAATGAAGAAGTAAATGAATTCTGTTTTCCTTTAGGAGAAACAATACCAATATGCTCTCCAGCACACACAATCTAACCAGTCCCAAGTCATTCAACCAGTGGAACATGTCCAAGTGGTCCAGCAGTGCCAGCAACCCCAGACGAGCAATTGCTACGACATAGGTCCAATCTGTGTCAATGATGCTGGAACAGGGATTGTGAAGAAAGTCACTATCCAGCCTTGTGAACCAGTAAGTATGACTCCAGTTCCATGTTTCTACTCTATCTGTTCTCTTCCTCTCTTTGTTTTTCTCTCTGCAAATGTATAGTGGTTGGATGAAACCAGGGAATGATTTGGGAACATCAGAGGCTATAACATGGCTAGAGGTAAGTTCTGCAGGGCTTGGGCCATTTCCACCCTACACAGTTACAGTGCTATTATTCCACTTTCAACATCCCGTGGAATTCTAGGCGTTGTAGTTTATTAATGCCAAAGAGCTCTATGGCTGAGAATTCTAAATGCCCCTCCCTAAACTACAAACCCCAGGATTCCATAGGATGTTGAAAGTGGAATAATAGCACTATAACAGTGTACTGTGGAAATGGCCTTGGTTGGGTCTTGTTGGACCCCGAGGCTGGCTTCCTCTTCTCTTCCTTTGTCTTGTTTTGTCTTAGTGATAGTAGTAGCAGCAAAGAAGCTGGTCCGACTGGTAAGTGTTGGTGCTGGCGCTGTTTGAAGTCTTCCGTGATACTTCTGGAGTTACGTTGTGTTGGGGCACCAACAACATTGTAGAGGAATTAAAATGGGAAATAGCAACCCCAGTGACTCATGCTTCAAGTGCTGACAGAAACACCAGGCCCAAGTGAGCATAGATGGCATTATAGGTCAGCTTGGCAAGAGGGTAGGCATTGACCCTGGATGTTTAGCTGGAGAAGATTAAGAGGTGACATGAAGGGATATCATATGGATAATGAATCAAGCTTGTTTTCTGCTGGTCCAGAGCTTAGAGCACAGAGCAAGTGGATTCAAACTGCAGGAAGAATAGATTCCACCTAAACAATAGGAAGAATTTCCTGAGAGCTGTTTGACAGTGGAATAGGCTGCCTTGGAATGTTATGGAGTCTCCTTCTTTGGGGGTTTTATAATAGAGGCTGGATGGCCATCTGTTGGGAGTGCTTTGATGATGTATTTCTGCATGGCAGGGGGTTGCACTGGATGGCCCATGTGGTATCTTCCACCTCTGTGACCTTCTGAGAGCTTGGGCCATCAGAAGTTTCCTTGGGGATGCCAGGCCCTGTTACTGGCCCTGGAGACCTAGTTAGCCACTCAAATGGGATGTAAATGGGAGTCTCGTGTCAGAACAGGATTTAATCTTTTTGATAATATCCTGTCCCTATGGCATCCTGTCCCTTCCCATTGGCACTCACAGTGACTTGCAAATGGTTATACCAGAATGCTCAGGTTCAGCATAAATTGCTAATGTGTATTCCTTTACACCAGAGGTGGATGACTGTGGGAGGCTGGGGGTGCACTTAGTCCCTCAAGTGACCTTGGAAAGCTGCACTTCCACAAAAAATAATTTGTTGCCCCCAAATGCTCTGGAAAGGATGTGGGGGACATTTTTGTTTTAGAAAAAAAACCCCTCTCCTGGACCTAAAATAGTGGGGGGATGTGGTGCAAATGTCCTTCATACCCCCAGAAGGTATTTGGGGGTCAAAAGGTTTATTTGAAAGTCCCTTTGAGCCACAAAAATGGCCGTGGGGGATACATATAGGCCATGGGCTGCACTTGTCTCCTGCTGGAGGTACATGCAGAATCATACTCATTTTATTATTCTGCTGCTGGAGGTACATGGTTCAGTAGAGAGAATATTCCGTACGTAGACATTTTGATTTCAGAATAATTTAGCACAATTTTGCTCCCAATCTCTTTGTCGATACAGTTGGGAGTCAAACCAAAATGTTGACTTTGTTCGATTCAGGCAACAGAATGGTAATTTTGCAAGTACCTTACCAAGGAAAAAAAATGTCCTAATACCTGCAAATTATCAAATTAAAGCTACTAAGGTGGAGCACTTGAGAAAATCAAAAATCTAGGTTCTAATTATGCAAATAACACATAGGACTTTCACGTCGGATGCCTCAAGCTTCCAAGAGGTCAAACACCGTGGGAAAAGTCAGAATTGAAACTGGTGGCTTTGCCAAGCCCTTGTAATTTTTTTTTTTTTTTAGCAAGGCAGAGGGATGGGGAAGAAGAAAGGGAGTTTATTATTCTTTATTATTCATCATTAAGGATTTTTTCCTCCTGCTGTTGTCATTCTTCAGAAATGAAGAGTTTTCAGCTGACCAAGTTTGTTTGGAGGGCCCTTGGGCATTCCAGTTGGGAAGCATTATTGTTGCACGTAATGTGTGGTCTCCTCTGATCCTCCAAATGAAAAATGCAGTAGGAGCGATTTTGAAGAGGGTGTGGTCTCTCTCTCATTCCCAGCAAAATTCATCTCATAATTTTGCTCGTTTGCAGGGTCCTCCTAGATAGGGAATAGGACTGGATGTAAGTTGTGGGGAGAACTACCTTTTTTAAAAGTTCTGCTGCATAAGCCAAAGTCAGTGCAAGTAGAAAACAAGCACAGTAGGGAGTGTGTCAGTCTAGAGATATTTCTCCCCAGTGTGTTAATTTTTTGCTGAAGAGGGTATTTTTAACCCTTTAAGGGTTCATGAATGGAGTCTAATATTAAATTGAACTGAGCAGTTTATTTAATGACAGAGCACTGGGCGGACTCTGGCTTTGTAGCCTAGGGTTCCATCCTTAATAAGAAATTAAATCAACTTCATATAGAATTACAAGAACATGCAGTGCCAGCAAATGAGCAACAAAAGGCGAGGGCACATATACAGACTCACCAGTAATAAGCAGACGCTGTGTTCAAATGATGCATGTCACACTTTTTCTTTTTATCTTACTCCAAGATTCTGGCTGTTATAATAGCAGCTGAATATGTCAGAAACTTTTTGAACATGACTCAGAATGTTTTGTTCATCCGTGACTTCATTAGGAGCTTACTGTGTCTAAGCAAACGGCTTTCTTCAAAATGGCTCTGTCTCATTTGGGCCTTATGGTCATTTTCTGATTTTTCACCACCCACAGAGAGAGGGTTTGAAAACCCAACTGTGGGAGATCATTTTTTTTAAAAAAATGGCATTGCCTATCCATTGCGATATGGTCCATGTTACTACCATGGGCTTCTACATCCCATTCAAATGTGGAGATTGTTCTCCACATTGTTCTGTTGTTCTATTATTTAGATGACGGTGTGCACCGAGCAATGCGCCATTGGACTAACTGTGAAAAAGAGAACTTTCGCTGTGCCCAGTGTTGGCTTTTCCATGGAAATGGTTCACGTTAACCTGGCTTCAATTTTGTCCTTTGACAGTCTGCTGAGTTGGTCGATAAAAACTTAACAAGTGGTAAAGACCACAGATTCAAGACTTTACTTACCTGTATTTGCTTACCTGTACCTGAAGATAAGGTAAGCAAATACAGTTAAGTAAGGTCTTGAATCTGTCATCTTTACCACTAGTTAAGTTTTCCCCCACTGACTTTTGCTCACCTGTACCTGAAGATAGAGAGCCAAAGTGCTGTGGTGGTTTGACCTCGGGGAACCAGGGTTTAATTGTCTGCTCAGCCATGGAAAACCACTGGGTGACCTTGGGCATATCATACACTCTCAGCCCCAGAAAACCCCTGATGAGTTTGCCTTATGGTTGCCATAAGTCAAAAATGCTTTGAGGAGCACCCACAACCACAAGACAGTGGTTCGTAACTTAACAGGTCACTTGAGGATGTTGGACTGCCATTGCCAGGAACCTTCACCAGTGGCCAAGATGGATGGGCCTAATGGGAGGAGAAGTTCAGCAACTTCTAGGGACCTCCGGTTTGGGAACTACTGCCCAATGGTCATAATTCTCCAGATGCATTACACCACATTGGCTCTCTAGCGATCAGTGTACTGTAGCACTGCGAGGCCCGGGAAGGAGCAGAGTTTCTCATAGCAGGTGTGGACATATCACATAAGACATCCTTCCAGAGTCCAGTTTGGTGTGGACTTCATATGATTAGCATTTCTGAACTCAATAAAAGGAGGCCATTTTTAAATAAAGATGTTTTGTCCTTTTTGTCCCTCTGGAGAAGCATATGTTGCCTGAAAGATTTTCCATAAGCCAGCTATGCCAACTGGTAAGCTTTCAATGAACAGTTGTGGGGGAAGAGTTTGGGATACCAGGAAAGGACTTTTTCCATGGAGGCAGAATTTATGGCATGTTCTTCTGGGTACAGGCATTCCTTCTGCCTATATTATGGTATTTTTTTGCAGCAGATGAAGACCTTTTTGTCCTCCTAGGCATTTTGCAAACTGAAAATCTTAGAACTCTGTTGTCTTCTGGCTGGTTTTGTCTGGGGTAGTACTGTAGTCCCTTGACTCTTCGCTGCTGGTTTTATCTTGGTTTTATTATGTGCTGTCTCTAGTCATTGTTTTATTCTTTGTACCTTATATTTTAAATATATTGTAAAGCACCCAGAGAACTCTGATAGTGGAGGGCAAGGTGGCAGTCTAAAAGTAAAAGGAATAAATTTAATATATAAGAGTCAAGGTTTGTTTGTGCCAGGCAAAGACCTCATATGATTGGCTGCCTAAGAAGATTCTGTGGAATCCTGGGGCTGGCAGTTTAGGGAGGGTCCAGTAGAATTCTCAGCTAGAGAGCTCTTGGGCCTCAATTAACTGTGTCTGTCTTGAATAGGCTGGTTGCTATGGAGATGAGGCCTAGTAGCAAGGAGGAGGGCAGTGTATTCACTCAGGAACCCAACCTCTGTATGTTAATAACTGAATATAGCCTGGATTGGGGAATATGAGGAAAAGTTACAAGTACTGGACAAGTCAGTTTGGGAAATTAGAGACACAGGATCTCAAATCCTCCTAACAAGTATCACCTATGAGAACTTAAAATCCTGGGCAATGCTGGCTATATACGCTAGTCGAGAATAAAAATAAGTTGGTTTATTGGTTCATAATGCAAAATATAGGAACATAATAGTAGTACAAGCTGAAAGGACTCCCTCTGTAGAAACAAAAAGGCAAATCCATCAAGGTATTAACAAGCAAGCAAACAAGCAATGAATGCAGCCTGATTAAAAAGAATAGTAGTGTCCCACATTAGCGATTCAAATGCTGATCATTAAGAGCTGTTTATGGTCCATTATTGTCCTTTGAAATGTTGTCCTTTATTGTCTCCTGTTAGGTGACATGCTTCCAGGAGCAAAATGACCAGTTGGACTCCCGATACTTCGGAGAGCTTCTTGCAGAGTTGCACCACAAGAGCAATGAACTGCACAGCTGTTTACTCCAGCATGTTGAAAGGCTAGGCGGAAAGTAAGCACTAATGCAATCTTGGGAATATCTTGCAGAGTTTTCTGGGAGGATTGCTGGTTGATCAAGCCATATTTGGCAGCTGATTCCACTCGCAGTAGTTATCTCTTTGACAGCTTTTATTGTTGTTGAACTGTGTTTTATTGGTATAACTTCAGAAAGCGGGTCTTCAACTCTGCTTTCAAAAAAGATCGTCTCAGTTCTTGAGGCCTAAATTATGTATTTGCAGCATATTGTGAATGTCTTCTATAGCCATGTTTAAATATTTGAAGGGATGCCACGTAGAGGAAGGAGGGGCCTTGTTTTCTGCTGCTCCAGAGACCAGGACAAGAAGCAATGGATCCAAGCTGCAGGAAAGGAGATTCCACCTGAACCTCAGGAAGAACTTCCTGACAGTCAGGGCTGTCCGGCAGTGTAATCTGCTGCCTCGGAGTGTAGTGGAGTCTCCTTCCTTGGAGGTTTTTAAGCAGAGGCTTGATGGCCATCTGTCGGGATTGATTTGAGGGTGTTCCTGCATGGCAGGGGGTTGGACTGGATGGCCTGTGTGGTCTCTTCCAACTCTACATTTCTCTGATTCTATGATTCTATTCCTTGTTATTGTTGTTGTGTGCCTTCAAGTTGTTTCCGACTTATGGCAACTCTAAAGTGAACCTATCACGGGGTTTTCTGGACCTGTGTGTGTGTGATACACCCAAGGTCACTCCATGAGTTTTGATGGCCAAGCAGGGAATTGAATGCTGATCTCCAGGTTTATAGTCCAGTGCTCAGTATAGATCTGTTTAATGGTTATTTGGGAGCCAGTGTGGTAGAGTGATTTGAGCATTGGATTGCACCCCTGGAAGTTAGGGTTCAGTTCCTTGCTTGGCCATGACAACCCATTGGGTGACCTGGGCACATCACACACTCTCAGCCCCAGAAAAGCCCGTGATAGGGTTGCCGTAAGTCACAAATGACCTGAAGGCACACGACAACAACGATGATTCATTGGATTTGGAAACGTTCTGTGCTAATGTTACTTTATGTGATTCTTTTATAGGAAATATGAAATTGACTCTTTCATTCAAGTAAGTCCTTCAAATATTTCCATTGTCTCTGATCAGTGGTCTGCAGCTACAGTCTGGGGAGCATTAATAGTGAATATCCAGGCCTGCGGTCAGCTGTTTTAAAATTTCAAACACAATAGTGAAACAAGCATTTTAGCTTACTTAAAAATGTCCTTCTACTGGAAGGATGTGAACAGGGAGAAATAATTGGTTTGGTCTACTTGTCACATTGCAAACAGAAAGGTTGAAGAGGTGAGGCAAGCACGTTAATAGTGGCTTTCTTCGTACAGGTAAAACTCTTTAACCCTTAAAGCCCAAATAAGCAATCCGTTGCATGTCCTAGTTTGTGACCAGTCTTTATCCATGAGGTACGTTAGGAATATAAAATGTGGCTCTCCAGATATTTTTGGAGTGCATCCCCCATCATCCTTGATCACTGGCTATACTGATGGGAGTTGCAGTCCAGCAACTTTTCTGCATAGCCACATGTTCCCCACTCCTACTGCACTTGTTGAGAGACTAATGACATATTAATGGTTAAAAAACCAGTAGATGTCAACTTTCTTTCTTTTTTCCCGTTTAAAATAAATATATTAATGCTTCAAATATAAATAAAACGCAAAATTAAAGAGTACATACAGCTGAACTGCAAATATAGTAGAAGAGTAGTATGTTTCACGTACTTTTTTCCTTTCATTTCACAATTACAAACATCTATCTTTTTCATTCTTCAGATTACAAGTGTATTTTTATCTGATTTCCATAATCGGATGATGCACTCTGATGAATGCTGAGTAACTATCTGATTTGTATATATAATAATGACATGTCATTTCTTACATGTGTTTTTGGAAAATGTTAATAAAAATGTCTTTCAAAATTATATGAGTTAAAGACCTTTTTATTAACATTTTCCAAAAAACATTAAAACTCCACAAATACATAAGAGAAAAGAAAACATAGAGAAAAATATGAAGCACATGATTTAAAAATTAAAGAGTAGCAGAAAAAAAGAAAGAAGAGAGAAAAAGAAAAAAGAAGGAAAAAGGAAAAGAATCAACTTTTCTCCTTCCTTTGAATGGATTATAGCAGCCTGGTTTATTTGAGTCTGTCGAAGAGCATGTCCAAAATTTCTTGTCTTCCTCTTCCTCCTCCTCACCAAATTCATGCTTTCAAAAAAGGAAGGAAAACGAGCTTTCTTCTACCAGAGGTTAGCATATCTAGCATGATATCTCAATATCGTTCATTTACATTCCATTACAAATTACATACATGATAAATGGCATTAAGTGGGAAATGGCATTAATATTACTAAATTGCAGTAATGCTACTAATTTTACTAAATGTCACTTGCTAACTTAATTACATAGCATTATCACTAGTTAAAACAGTAAATCTATTGCACGTTTTATGACAATCCTAAATCCAGCTATTTCAATACCATTTCATATTATCAAATCCAATGCAGAACTTATAGACTCAGTCCAATTGTCATTATCCTTTATCTGTAACCGTTTCCTTCAATTTAAATATAACTCTCCTCTTCCCTTGTAGCTATCCCATCCATGGACTACACACTCCCTAGCTTCTCAGACCCACATCCCTGGCCTTTATCATTCTTATCATTGATCTTTCAAGATGCTTCCCATGTGACATTTTAGAGTAATTGTCCTGAGACAGTTTTTGTGTGTGTGTGAATTTTCGACATCCTTCTCTCACCCCCTTCAATCCTGCAGTCAATCTGATTAATAATAATAAAATAATTCTCTTTCCTTTTGAAACAACAGACAGAAGATATTGAGAGTTTAATTCCTAAAGGGGTTTCAGAATCAACAAAGCAGCAAATTCGTTACCTGCTAGAGGTATGTTCAGTGGTGACAAATCCACAAGAATTAAGGGCATTGTGGTGCATGATTTTGTGTTGTGATTGTGAAAGCACTTCTTTAGTGGGCAATATGTGTGTGTATGTTTTTATCTATCAAAGGAGAGATGGATAGATACATGTATGCAGATAGTTCTCTCCTTCCCTCCCTCTGTGGCTATATTTCTCATTATAAATAGGCACACTTCTCATTTAGTTCTTTTTAGAAAATATGTCCATTGTAGATTCCCATCTACATTTAACAAATACAGTAAAAATACAACTTTTCTAGTCTTCTTATACACACAACAATCAAATACACACACAGATTGAGAGAGCGAGAGAGGAATAAAGCTGAGTTCCAAACACATGTAAAATACACACATTTATATTGAGTGGTCATTAAAATATTCATTCGTTAATTCATTTATATGGTTTTGCATGTGACAGAGGAAAGTATGTTTAGGGTGGTCTTGTGTATTGCATCATAGGCACCTTTAGATTTGATAAAGTTGACCCAAATTGCAACAGAAAATTCACATTATTTTTTTAAATTAACAAATCATGCCTGCTGCAAGGAATGCAGTCTCCTCTACTAATCTGTACAGTACAGTCCTCTGTATATCTACTCAGAAATAATTTTCCTTTATTTCAGTGGGGGTTATGCTGTTGCAGCCTCGAAACTGGCAGATACACTAAAAATAGACCCACTGGAATGAATGGGTCAGCACTTGTCAGTCGTTACACCAATGTCAATGGATCTTCTGTAGTTAGAACTAAAATTGGATTTAGCTCAATGTTTCTGATGTTCTTACAGAGCCTTTAAATGGACCAGAGACTAGCTGTAGTTTCTATCTCAGTGATGGTTCCATTTTTGAATTAGTATGTGCTTGGTCCAAAATGATCAGAGAGCCATTGTAGTGTTAGAGGTTGAGTGTTGTACTAGGACACTGGGAGATCAGGGTTTGAATCCCCACTTGGCCAGGGAAGCCCTCGGGTGACCTTGAGCAAATCATTCTCTCAGCCTCATAGCAAGGGCAAAGCCCGTCTGAACATACTCTGCCAAGAAAACCCTGTGGTAGGTTCACCTCAGGGTCACCATAAATCAGAAATGACTTGAAGGTGCACAGTCAAACTGATCATAAAATAACTGTACTTTCCATTTCCCTTCTTTCCTAGATGAGAGTAACAGCTGATAAGTCGATGAGGCTTGTGCTTGCTACCTTCAACAACCTTCGAGAGGAACTTGTGCATCTTCAGGATGACTTAGGGGTAGGTAATTGTGTCCAGGCTACTTCATCTTTTGTCCTCCAAAGACTGGAATTCATAAAGCTATTTCAGATACTCCCAATGGAATTCTTGATATTTTCCCACATTGAATTGGCAAGGCCATAGTGGTACCAATTTTTAAAACTCTCCTTGATTTCCATGAGGCGTGCACTTGAGAAAGCAACCCTTCGTGCAATTGGAAGAATGGCTTGAGCATTTAAATTAGCCTATGTGTTACTTAGATGGCTTTTTGGGTTTCCTGAAATACAGTGTAAAAATATTTCATCCTTTTCTTTGGCTGAAGCAAAAGCCTGACACTTAACAGTGGAGTAGAATGCCTCAGAATCTCCATCTTTGGGGATTAGATGGCCATCTTTCAGGAGTGCTTAGCTGTGTATGGCAGAGGGTTGGACTAGGTGCAGTCTCATCCAGTTCTGTGCTTCTGTAGTGTTTCTTCTTCCCATGAAATGAGGGAAAGTTCCTTGAGAAAGAGCAGGAAGAGAACCAGAAATGATCCATGCCACCACAGTGCAAGGAGAATTTCAGGGTTTCCAACTCCTGGACAAGGTCTCCTTGGAGAAATACATGGCTTGAAACTGGCTGCTGATATAACACTGGTTCATACCCTAGCTCTTCTCATTTTATCCACACTTACTGGGTTTTATTTTGGAAAGTTTGCCTCCACTTTACCTTGGGCAGCTGAGATGTTTTCGGTTAGGCTTGGTTGTCTGGGAAGCAAATACACATTTCTGAAATAGCTTTCAGGTTTGGCTCAAATTTTCCATTCCTTGTTTCTATTGTAGCAACGTAAGTACATATGAATACAAAATGGTGTTAAAACCCCCAATCTTCTTGTTTTACAGAAACTAGAAATGGACAAGGCACTGCTTGAGAAAGATCTGGCTTTTAAACAATCCCAAGTAAAAGAATATGAAACACTTCTGGCATCTGTGCGAGAGAATAATCGCCAACAACAGGTAAAGCTCTCTGAGTGAGACAGCAACTCCTCAATTAAATATTCTTAGTTAAGAATAATTCCAGTGTGCACAGAGTATAGGGAAACTTTGTACATTACCACTAAACATTCAATGAATGTTTGAATTAAGGAACTTTATGGGGTGGGAAAATGCTGATGCTGCTTGCTATATTTGTGGGGAAAGACGTCAAGGTTCCCTTTACAGTGTGACAGTTGCTACAGAGTCTGAAGGTGAGTTTGTACATCTGCAAAACCAAGGAGTGAAACTTTCCCCAAGTTGTATTGTTTTTGTTAAGGTTGCTTGTTTGAATAGGAGACCTGTAGTCTTTCGTGCAAGTTAAAAGTTCTGCACTAGTGATCAGTTAAGAGCCACCTAGGGAAGGTATTAAGAGGGAGAAGGTCCAAGAAAGTGGAGTTCTATAACAACCACATGACACACAATCAATTACCCCAAAGGACATATGATCGAAAAAGGTTACCTTGGTCCTAAAGAAAGAACAGTTGCTTGTGCATAGAATGCCTAGTTGTCTAAATTTGCTTGCTTCTTCATTGTGTGTTCACAGCAAGCCCTCAGAGAATATACTCTGAAATGCCGTTCCCTAGAAGAGCAGCTTCTGTCTCTCCGGCACAATGATGGAGAGCGGGAGTTCCGGCTGAAAGACCTTGAGTACAGCAAAAGGACTTTGGAACAAGAAATCCAGAATCTAAGACTTCAGGTAAAGGGAGGCTGATTTTTTGTTATTAGTGGTAGGTTTGAAATTCTGAGAGTTGGGCCATAAGATCATAGTGGAAGGGGGGTCATGGTAAAAGGCAGGCAAAATTGTCTCTTGTGCACATTTTTGGCCTTGTGTGTAGCCACCTGTTCCAATGACCATCTGAATGCTGTGTTGTGAACTAGCATTATTTTATGGCATTATGGGGAAGAAAGCATGGTAGCCATCACAGGAAGGAGCAAGCAAGAGTTCTGAATTTTACAGACCTAGCTTTCTTTCTGTGGGGCAAACTTTATGATCTAATTACTAAAGTTTTCCTCAAGCCTTCGTGGAAGCTACACCTAAGATCTTCCACATAGTGCCAGTGTTTTGTTGCCACAGTGGCCAGTCAGGAGTCTCCATGGGGAAGCCCAGGACCAGGAAATGGAATATTGTGATTTGTAGTAATTTTAACTGCTTTTTATCTTCTTCAGTGTACAACTTTTGAAAAAAAATAGTTACCGTAATTCTATTTTAATGTTGATTTTTTTTTTCACTGTGCTGTAATCATTTTAATTTGTAAGCCACCTTGAGTAGATCTTGTAGATATGTTTTGATCTTTAAGAAAATGTGGAGAGGTGGCAGTGGAGGCATAATCATTACCATCATCATTGTTATTAATTACTCATGCTCTCTGGAAATTATTTACTGAAAGGCATGCTGAAGCATACTGGTCTAGACTGATTAACGTAAGACAACTTTTATCATGTGGTGGTTCAAAGAATAGGTGGTTCTTATTTTGCAGAATGTGAGGCTGGTTTATGGATCATTAGTGCTATTTTCTGTTCCAAAAGTTAAAACTGAAAAACCCAAAACGTTTCCATTGGCACAGGCATCTTCTAATCCTTTGGGTCAGACCACCACTGATGAACTCTCCAGCCGCTATGTGGAGATGATCAACCAACTCAGAGAAGATAAAGACAGAGAGATACGCAATCTGAGGGTATGTTGTTGTTACATGTTCCTTCAGATATACTTTGTGGGGTAGGAAGAGCGTCTAAAGGAAGCATCCCCAGTTGATTTGTATATGGAGGCCAAATTGGACATGACTTTGGGAAATCGGTGACTGAATCTCCTTCTGATATATATAGTACAGTACAATATAAGATAGAAGTACAGTACAAAATGCATTTCAGTTCATAGTAGCAATTGGTTTGGGTTGAGCTTGAACAGGATTTTTTCCCCTTAGACCCAGTTAAGCGATTTCCAGAGAGATTTTTCAAGGAAGCAAGGGACTGATGCTGATCTTCAGATGAGACTGCAAGAATTGACTTTAAGGCTGGAAGAGAGAGAGACTTGCATTAAGCAGCAAGAAGAGGTAAGTACCATTGCTAGATAGGCCTTTGGTTTCATCCTGCATGGCTCTTCTTATGTTTGTATATTCAGCGTCTGTTAGTTGTAAGTCTGGGTCCAGCCCTGTGAAAGCAATAAGATGTGCCATGTAATCGTGGGCATATCTACTTGGAAGTAAGGTCCTTGGACAAGTTACGTCTCCTCAGCCTCAAAGGAAGGCAAAGGCAAACCCCATCTTCACAAATCCTGACAAGAAAACCCCATGATAGATTTGCCTTAGGGTCACCAGAAGTTGGAAATGACACAACTACAAAGTCCAGTACATTCAAGGCTTACTCCTTGGAAGCATATTTAGAGTTGCATTTTTATTACAGCTAATACACACTGTATTATGATCAATGGGGCTTAAGCTCAGTTAATATCCTTTAGGTTGGGATCTTGATGTGAAGTGGCCTTAACATCCCCTGTGCTTTAGGGCCACTTGGCTTAATCTGGCTTTTGAACCTGGATTCACTTTAAACCTGTCAGATTGGAGCGCTGAATATTTTACTTACTTATTGTGTTACTATGTCATAAAAAAGAGCCACCTTTGCCTGAAACTTTTTTTCTTTCTTTTAAATCTCCTTCAGGAAATCTTCAGGTTGAAGCAAGAAAAACTAGCAATCAATCCATCCCAAGGAATAACAAAGACAATCATCACTAAAAAGTAATGCCATGACATGCTGTTTCATTATTATTGCTATTGTTTTATACCATTAGTGTTTCATACCATTACTTTTCAGAGTAAGGAGAACACGTCCCTGTTCCCAAGGAACTCACAATTAAGAACTGATATGGAGGAAACAATTGGGGTAAAAGTAGTTTCTAGTGACTTACCCACCCCTTTTTGGGAGGGATAAAGACTGGATCTGCAAGAAGCAGACTACTTAAGTGGAGTTTATGCAAAAAAAGGTGTTTTACTATGTCCCATGGCAAAAAAAGTAGCATTAGCCATCCCTGGTTCTTCTAATGTTCATTAGGTTTACTAAATTGTAACTAACTGGGAGAGTTTGAGATAGCAAAACTGTCTGTGGTAGCGACTTCCCATTATCTTGTTTAAAAGAGAGAAAGGAAGAAGAAATGAGAGAGAGGAGTCTTATGGGTGACCATGGATACTTGGGAGTTGCAGGGTCACAGGGGCGGGTTGCCTAATGTATTGCATCAGTGCCCATGTATTGCTGTAGTTGCATTACTATCTACAGTTGAGCAAAGGGAAAGCTTAAGAGACCATGTGAAATATGCCTAGAGGCATTCAGAGAGCCGTGTACTGCCTAAGTACTCCTTAGGCTTAGTTTCAGGCTGACTTATGCTAGGGCCAGCTTCTCCCAACACCCTCTCTCCGTGTTTTGGATTACAATATCTATGATCCCATCAGTACAATGGTATTTGTAGTTCAACGTGTCTTTAAGAGAGCCAGCATGGTGTAGCGGTTGGAGTGCTGACCTAGGACTCTGGGAGACCAAAGTTCAAATCCCTGCTTGGCCATGGGGCACATCACATTCTCTCAGCCTCAGAGGAAGGCAGTGACAACCCCATTCTGAACAAATCTTATCAAGAAAACCCCCGTGATAGGACCACTGTAAGCCTGAAATGACGTGAAGACATTCAACAACAGCAAATGACTTGGGGTTACCAGACTGAGTAAAGTTGCATGAAAACAGGGAGGATTGTGCTGTATAGTTTTCATTTGATTTGCCAACCTTTCATCAGTATTTACAGCATACTGAGAGGACAGGGAAAGTATACTCTAACATTTTGCACATAGTAAAAAGCAGAAGAAAAGAAGGCAAACAGTTACATGGGAAAATAGGGAATGAATACATGGTTGTATTGGCTCCATGTTTTTAGGTTTAGTTATAAGCTATGTTAGAACATAGGAAATTGCTTTATACCAAGACAGGTCATTAAGTGCAGGAATCTCTATACTGACTGTGGCTCCAGGTAATTCAAAGAGTTGAAGCTGATGCTTTCTGTATGAAAAAGACTGTACTGTACCAAAAGAGTCATGAGAGGATTGCAAATACAGTCATCCTTCCACGTTTGCTAGGATTTAGGGGCACGGGACCCCTGTGAAAGTGGAAAAACTGTGAATGACTCTAGGTCCTCCAAAATCATATTTAACACACAAAAAAGTATGATCACCATATTCAACCCACCGTGGATCCCTTTGAGGCATCAGGGTTCCTTCACAGGGCAGAAGGAGGTGGCTGGTGGGGCTTACTGCCACTTTCACTGCTGCCCCACACCAATTTTAATAGGGACTTATAAGCTTCATTCACCGTTTCCCAGTCTCACAAGTCCCCATTAAAAATGGCACAGGCAGGCAGCAGAGGTGACAGCAAGTAATCCATGAATAATCAAATCCGCAAAAGTGAAACCTGCAAATGTAGAGGGCTGACTGTAGAAGACAACATCTGGGCTTTTCTGTAAAATGCCATGGAAAGACAGGGTAATTGCAAAGTGAAAGCTTTTTCTGGAAGCACCTCTAGAACTTTTGAACCTGTTTCCACAGAAGTCAGAGTCTGAAAATACCCAGATAGCTAATTTTCCTTTTAAATAGATGTAGGTGGATGAAAACAAGTGTACACTGTAGGCATGATCAATTTGTTTGTGGCTTTGTCTCTGTTGACCAAAAGGGAATTTTACAGTTACAAGTAGTTATAAAAACAAAGACATTCTTAAGATCAGCCAGCCTCCAACTAGTTACTCACATTTGGGTTCACAGGCTTAGATGATCTAAGAGAGGAATGAGACCAGGAGGCGAGGCCTAGAGCCTGCACTACTGGCACAGATCCTATCTCCAGGAGGTTCCTTCGTTGTTCTCCTGCCACATGGCCTCTCAGAGATTTTTATAACTTCTCCTTTGAAGCATCTCCAAGCATCTCGAAGATGCTCACCTCTTTTCCCTTGATTGGGCAATTCTCCCCCCACCCCCTGACCTGTGAGGCTGACCCACAGTAAAAATGTAACCTAACCCCAAGATCTCATTAACCCTTGGTTTACCTGAAGAGGGAAGCATCCCTCTTCACCCAAGTCTAGATAATGGGAATCCCCATTATCACAGCATCTCCCTTAGCTATTGTTTGTGTTAATTTTTTATACTGCCCTTTCTTCTAAAGAAATCAAAGTGGGTCAAAATGATTCTCTTTCTCTTCTACTTTATACTCACACCAACTTTATGAGTTAGAGTGAAAGATAACAAAACAGAATAAAGACAGAAATATGCCAGAGGAAGAATAAAAAGGCAGAACCAAAGAGAAAACACTGGATTTAACACTCTGTTCTGTTCTGCTGTGTCTAAAATTAATACAAATAAGTTCATATTTAGCTTGATTTAACCTTGAAATGCTTTGACCGTATAAATGTTTTTATGAGGTGCCTGGAATCCTTGCACAGTACAGCAATGAAGATTTTTATCTGCTGTAGACAGATCTGGAAGAGGAGTATTCTTTCTCTCTCTCCTCTCTTTTCACTACTGAAGCCATTTAAAGTGCAGAACTGTTATAATGCTTAGAGCATTATGTGCAGTCTTTGAGCGGCAGTGCTGATCAATGCTTTCTGAATGACAGGTACAGGAATCAATATCCTATTCTTGGCCTCTTGTCTGATGACTACAAGGTTACGTCACCCGTCAGGGAATCACAGACAATTGTAATTGAAAAAAGTGGAGAAATGTGGAAGCAGGTAAGTAATTTACAGGGGAATGTTGGTTCCAGAAGCCCTATAAGAAAGATGTCCTCCTCTAATGGCTATTTGTCTGAGCTAGACAAAAACTCTCAAAATAAAACTTTCTGAACTACCACTGCCATACTGGTTATGGCATTCTGGAAATTATAGTAAAGACACAAACAAAAAACACTTTTCCAAGAGTGTGCAATATTTCACAGCCCCTCAGGTGCCTATATAAAACCTCTGTTTGTGCATACCTTTTAAACTGGAAGAAACTCTTCGATCACTAAAATTGTGAATTAGGATTATAATCTTATATTGGTCAGTGCAGCAATTTTTATGACAGTGTTAACTTTTTACAAAGCTATTACAAGTAAGCATTTGTCATAGCTACAGAAGGATGATTCTGTCATGCTCGATTTCAGTCTTATTTTCCCAGTGCTAAGTTTCTTTCATCCTGGTCCCACTTTGAATTGCAAATGTATATTTTTACAAGAACATATATGTAGTCTAGTATGCATTTTTTTTAAAAAAATATGCATTTTTATATGCATTTAAACATGCATTTTTGCATATGCTTCTAAAGCCAAATGGATAAAGCAGTTTTCTACACACACATACATACACAATCTGTGCCTTCTTTTAAAAAAAATTGCATCACAAACTCCAGAAACAAATAGATTGAGAAAGCTAACCATGTTGTGATTCATATTTACGTTTGAGAAGTATGAATTTGGTATGCAAATAGAACATCCCCCCCCCACTCCCAGTCTTAATGAGAGCAAAGCTAGAATTATTTTATTTCAGAGCCAGGTGTTCATTTCTAGCCCTGAGATAATCTGATAAAAACAACAGAAGCAGATGGTAGATTTAGTGAACTGTTGGGACTTTATGTTACAGATTTATCTGTAATAATGTTAAACTAGTTTGAACACAAGTTCACAGTTCCTTGCACCATCAGTTCAAAGCTTTCAGGTTAAATAGTGACTTTTGAAATATATTTTAAGATACTACATGTGGATGCATAACTTGTGTTATTTGTCTTGTCGTAGGAATCCTTTACTTCCAGTTAAAGAAACTGCTTGCTTCTTTCAGGAATGAACAAGTCCCCTGGAACAAGTCACAGCTGATCAGAGGAGTTCCCAGACAAATGAACGTTACATTATTTTTCTGTTTGTGTCCCTCCTTCACGTTAGTTCTTCAGGTCTGAAGATCAAGAACAGCCAAGCTTGGGGAAAAGAAGTAAAGACACACTACAACAGGATTTCTCAACCAGGGTTTCCTAGAACCCAAGAGTTCTGTGAGAGGCTGTTAGAGGCTGTTTCGTGAGAGATTATGATTGGGATTGTTTTTTTCCAGCTGTAGATATAATTTCTGTGTACAGGTTCCCTGATAGCAGAAAATTATTTCAAGGGTTCCTCCTGGATAAAAAGGTTGAGAAGGACTGCATACAGGATATAACAGATTTGGGGTGGGGTGGGGGTGTGTGTGGAATGGCTAAGTCTTGACCTTGGTTGTTCAAACTAGTGAATTTCAGGCTCTCTGCCATATCAGCTGGAAAACCATGGTATGTTTTGAAAAAATATGAGAGGTGTCCTATAGAGTTCAGGAAATTATACAGAGTACTGGTCTTTTTATTCTCTGCATTAGTCCAGTGCATTACGGGGAACTAAGAATGGCTTAGAATACACCAGCCATATCCTATGGCTGCCCATTGCAAGGATACCATAGTGGTAGGAAAGCTGTCCACTGTTACTAATACCCTCATAGAGGAAAGCCAGTGCAGTAAACTATACTTATTTGCAGTGCTGGTCTTCTTATTAGGCAGTGAAGCAGCTGCCTCAGGGATTAGATGCAGAGCAACAGCAAGGGTAGGAAGGGAGATTTGTGCATTATGTGCAGTCTCTCATCTGCCCACTAAACTACTTTCCACATGTGGTGGAAGCTGTCACATCACCCATGTTGACCTAAGACCCAGTTGCCTGTCCACCAACACATGGAATAAGGAGGGTGTAATCCTGTCCTTTCACATCAGGTACCCAGATGTCTTGGTTTAGCTATATCTGAACAGCCCTAAACCATGTCTGTTAGATAAATACATTCTCCCTGAAGTCTCACTAACAGTTCCAAAAGTTTGCAAATCATCTACCCCTGATAATGATGGAGACCAATTATAACATTTTTTTCTCTTCTAACAGAGGAGTTAATAATTTTGATCCACCAGTTGTGAAATCTGATGAATGAGGTTCCAGTTCAGGTGTACCAAGCAGCTGATAATGTCAATTTCTTCCCCCTTACTGATACATTACTGTGTAAGATCAAGTAAGAAGACTGAACGGTCAGGATTAGGTTGTATATAGTTAGCCTGTTTGTTTGCTTTCCATGCTGTGTAAAGTCCAACATGTTTGGGATGTGGATTTATCAGAAAAGTAGTTTTTCATGTAGAGGTTGTGGTTGGTCAAGTTGACGGGAGAGTAATAAATAGGTGGCACCCTGGTTATTCTAACAGGCATTTTTAAAAGTGAGATGAAAATTGTCACTGCTCACACACACAGTGTTTAAAATCGTTGTCATACCACAGTCCCTTCAAGCTAACACTGAAGTGAACATCCCTCCAATTCACCTAGTTTGGGAAATAGATAGCTGTAGGAAAATTGTGGGAAAGAGGATCATGGACATATGCAAGCACTGTTTTTTCCCCCCCAAAGGGGTCATTGGACTGTGCTCACTGTAAACAAAATGTCATGTTCTGTGAAGAGACAGAGGTGGTATCATTTTAACCACATAGCCTTTCTATAAGGTCATTAAGCACGGAATGCAGAATTGAAACAGATCACTTTTACAAATACAAACAACGTTGGATGAACAAACAGGGATGGAGTGAGGTGACTGGTAGATTAATAAGGGTATGCACTGGGTCTGGGGAGGTGGCTGTAATATTCCAAGTTAGCTTATCTCAGGACTAAATGTCTAAGAAACTATTACTGAATTTAATTTTACCAGTGGTGACAGTTAGAATGTATGCTGATATTCTTAGATATTATCTTTTCTTCTATCACACCTTAGACCTTTCTTTTCTTAGTCAGATCTCATTATATGAAAACATTCTTGGTTGTGCCCAATAAAACTGTTTTTTAAACAACAACACAGTTTGGCAGGAGTCATCACCATCATTCCTGTAACTTGTTGAATGCTTATTTAGGTGTAATTCCTGTTGAACCCTGTGAGATTTACTTCTGGGTCAACTATGGTTGAGCTGTACCTAGGTGCGTGTTGCATTTTTTTTTAATACTGAGCTTAGTTTAAAAGAACAGTCAGATCTGTCTGTTAAACAGTTAGGTTTCAAGGTGATCTGAAATTCACATGGTGATTAATTTGTCAGTGTGGTGGGTTTCTTTTTTATGTGAGCCAACTTATTAAAGTAGGGGAAAAGCTATGAGGCTATTATTTGTAAGCCAATTAATTAATTGACCCATTTGTGCTTTTAATGCTTGGACCACAGACTGTTTCTGAGTTTAGAAAACATGTGATTTTAAAAATAGAAGTGCCTTGACCACACTAAATGGGCGTAGATCTTCCAAGTCATAAGTTTTAATGGTGACCCTCCAGCCTTAGCTAGCTGCCCTGTTTCCCATGGGCTACTGTACATCCACAGCCATGGTATGCACTACCCAAAATAGCAGAAAAAGGAGGTCAGATTGACCCATTTGAAATGTATTGGGCATTTTCAGATCTGTCAGAATTAAACTTTGATGTTTGCCCATCTCCTTTTGCCTTGTTTGCTGAAATCTTGAATATCAAAGGGCAAGGATGGTTGTGAGCCAATGAAAAGAACAGAAATTGGATAAATATGCTTAGCTGTTCTTGGCACAGTTCTCAAACATTTCACTAGTACGGGCGGAATACTGAAAGTCTGCAGCTAACAGTGGTTCAGTGGAGGTTCTTATAGTGTAGCTACACAACATTGCTTTAGTTGGGATTTTGTAAGGATTTGCTTTATGGATTTGGGCTCCCTCATTTTTTCCCCCATTTCTTTTCTCTTAGCCTGATGGTCATTTGATGTAAAAAAAAAAAAAAAGCAAAAAGCACAAAAAAAAAGCCATGCAGCCTGTATCTGTAGGGATATGGTAGAGGGGCAAATATGATTATAACTTTGTGAAAGAAAATAAAATATATTTGTAAGCTTGGATTTCTTAGCTGTCTCCTTAACTCTTTAGATTACCAGTGTCTAAAATTGACTGGGCATTTCAAACACATGTGCAGCATAGCTTTTGGGTTTGTCAACATGCAAAAATGCTTAAGAGGACTCATCTACCTTTTCTGCCAGCGTCTCCTAAAAACACAGGTACTGTTGGTGGAGGGCAGGGAAGGAGAAATCTCTTGCTCTTCAGAAGCCTGGGAAAGGCCAATTAGACACAATGCAGATTCATGAATAGATATGCGTGTGTGTAAACAGATGGTTTCTAAAAAGTACTAAGAGCCTTGCTGAACCAGACTACCTTTCTCTAGTCCAATGACTTGTATCAGATGAACCCTGTTTTGTTTCCCATCCCTTCTGGTGGCCATTAATGGTGCTCACCTAAAACTGAACTAATTAACTCTTTAAAGCTATCCAACATTCATGCCAGATAACACCATTATTTGACTTCAGTAGATGGCCTGTTTCAATTATGAGAGAAGGAAGAAAGCTTCCCTTGTTTAGTTTTTCAACACCATGCATAATTGTATACACTTCTATCATGTTTCCCCTTGCTTGCTTTTTTCAAAGCTGAATAGCCCTACACGTACTTATTATACCTTTCCTTATTGGCAAGTTGTTGCTGTCCCTTGATCCATTTAAGCTTGTCCCTGCTTACAAAACAAAATATCCATTTTTAAAGCATGTGATACATTTGTTTTAGGGCAGCAGGGGTGAGCATATAAAAAGAGCAGCCTCTTACATATCACACCA
The DNA here is from genome assembly GCA_948474755.1 of Ctenosaura bakeri. NCBI lineage: Eukaryota > Metazoa > Chordata > Lepidosauria > Squamata > Iguanidae > Ctenosaura > Ctenosaura bakeri. The sequence goes on from CAOLHI010004749.1 coordinate 92,047, forward strand.
CAAGCTAGTCTCCCTACAGAGATGAATGATGGAAGCAGCTTGTATAGAAGGATTTCTGGAATACCTGGTGTGGCTTACAAGCCACATATTGGACAATGGGCTAACTGACCAGGGCTGTAGCTATGGGGGAGGGAAAATGCAAATATAATCCCTAAATGTAATTTCCCCAAATTTCTAGCACTGCAGTGACTTAAAATTTCAGTTGGACATTACAGTTCAAGTATACAAAAAGAGGGCATGCAAAATTACCAAAGGAATGCAAACACAGCAAATATGAGGATTCAAACTATGAATAATTTTCAGTGACTTACTCTCCACAATGCTAGAAATTTGGGGACTGAAGGAACATTTCCTCTGGGGAAGGATTCTTCTGGGGCAGGAGAACAATGGCTCCCCCCTCCCAGTAGCTGTACATCTGGTTGTGATGTGGTTAAAATGCAAGCTACGGCAATTGACATATTTTGACTTTCTAGATAGTATTGACCAAACCTGGTTAATCCTTGCTTTTTTAACATATTGTACATATGAAGCTGATCTCTTCTGGAATTTCTCCAAGAAAAGGAACAGGCCCTACGAGTTTTCACAGTGTACACTGGTTCACTCCCTGGGAATGTCTTGAAATTTATCTTGTCTCATCTTATCTACTCTTCTTGCAGCAAAACAGAACTCACATATAACACAACAGGAAAGATGAGGCTATAAAACTCAGATCCAGTCTGCTTTAAAATATTCACAATTAAGAAATGAAGGACTTCTTTCTCCTCAAATACCAGTTTTACACTGTATTTGAAGGAGTACGTAATTTCTTCTATAAAAAGTTAAGCATTTCTTATTGGAAATAACACATCATACATCTGAAACTATATAGTAAATATCCTTCTAAAAATAGAATTTTGGACTTATCACCTATGATGATTCAAGATTTATGAAAAACATCCGCATATTGATGTGGTTTCTTAGATGCAACCACCTGAATTCATTGATCAAAAATATGTAAAACTTAAAATGGATGAAAATCTAGCAACGCAGCTGGAGTCATCCAAACAAGTTCAACCCATTTGCAGTATTTGCGGTAGTGTCTTAAGAAACTCAATGTACATAGTAAATGGGTACCAAAACCTCTTAGTCACATTTATGGTATATCTCCTGGATTGTTGCACTCAGTGAATGGATTTTTCTGCATTTTTTTCCAGAGCCTGTTATATTCTAAACATTTCTACCATCTGTACAGCATGCCTACTTTTCCTTTGCCATCTGCACTTTGCTGGTATCTGAGGTGCTGACTATAGTCAGCAGGGCTAGCTTAGGTTGCCCAGTGATGCCTCTCATTTCCAATTAGATTAGTTGCCACAACTTATGATCCAAGTTACCACAGCTTCTCCAACTAATTGCACGGAGCCTCAATATTTAATATAGTTTCTTAGGGGTTAAATGCCAGTGGAAAAAAAATAGCTTAATGTTAAGTTTTCTAACAGCAGCAGACATCAACCTCATCAGTTACTTGTGCACAAAACAGTGACCAATCTTCATCCAAGCCTGAATCCTCTGTTTCTCCTGCACCATCCAATGACAAGTGTATTTAGAGCCAACAGTAACTTACAGCTAATGAAACAGCTATTGTTTTGCTTCTATAGTTTCACTATCAGATTCTGAAGGAATATAGGTTTGGTGGCTTGCTGCTACACTTTTGGCTTGCTTATAACAAATGTAACTTTGTATAATTGTATCCATGTTCTAGGCACAGCCTGTAGGTTTTCCCTGACCTGAATCTGGTCTAACTTTGGCAAGAATCTCTTGAGCAGTAGAATTGGAGAATATTTTGATTTAAGACTCCAACTTGCAAAAACTCCTTTGATAATCTAACAGTAAAGCAATTAACCACCACGTAGATGTTTTGGGCTGTTAAATTTTGTCTGGGGATCGAAGATGATTGGTGTGTGATGTATCTAATCTTGGCATTTTGAATATAGGCTAAACAGTGGAAAGAGCTCAAAATGAGATCAATGTGTGATTAATTGTCTCACTTCTCAGCTTTTCTAAGTCTGTGCCAGTTCAACTCAATTTGAACATCTCTGTAGTCCATGCTGCAGGCACGCCTACCTTCTTCCTCTCCTATAATCAGAATTAATTCTAACTTGCCATTATTTCCAGATTGTGAGAATGGCCTCAATGGCTTGTGCAAGGAAGGGAGGCTGCTGTTTGTAAGACAGGTAAGCACTTGAATCAAGCATTGGGTTTTTGTTTTTTTGGACTCTGGTCTGTACTTTGAAAAACAATGAATTGAATGAAATAGATATACCAAGCTATTTTATGAAAGAGTAATTTTCTGCATAAACAAAAAACATGAGTGACCTATTTAATTACTCTAGCGTAGAAATCAACTCACTGACAAAATAGGCCCTTTCTTCAACACACCTCATTTTTACAACAACTTATTAGAACAAAGAATATTGAGAATACAAGTGAATATGTGTACCAAAAACATATATGAATCTAAACATATTCATTTACAAGCCTGTTCCATAATTTTCTTGGTGTTTACCTCCAAGTAAATGAATTTGAAATAAAATAAATCAGTTACAATAAAAACAGAAGTTCAGGAAATGTTCATGCTGAAATGGATGCATTCCCTAGCTTTGAATAATGCACACTTGCATGATGTTTGATGTCTGTTCAATTCTGCTGCTAATACTCCTTTTCTGAAGCTCAAATGAGAATACAAGTGCCAGGATTGAATTATAACTAACATTTCACTCAATAAAATCTATCATATATTATCTTGCTTTGTACTTACTGCCCTTGCTCCAAAGCACTGCAGGTGCTTGTACACAGCTCTGTTGTCCTTTTCAACACCACTCCCCCAGCTTATATGATCAGAACTCTATCAGTCTGCAACCACTGAAGCTGAATTTTTTCTCACACTGCAGCTTGCCAGAAACCTGTTCGTGCGAATAGGCACACAAACAGAGATTAGACTCTTGGTATTGGGGTAACTGCATTTAGTCTTCCCAATGAAAAACAGGCTCTCCCACTCCCTCCTCCCCAAAAAAAGAACTGGAGAAGAAGGGCTTAAGATGACCAGCTAATATGGCTAACATACTGCTAGAACATGAATTTAAAAATAATTGATGCATTTAAAAATTCCAGGCTAATAGCTTGATGAAGTACCTTTCTTTACTGTGAAAAGACATCTCCTTCTCTTTTCTATCTACTCTGAAATAAACATCACCACTGCAGCTCCTGTTCAATTACTGAAAATTCAATCAATAACTAACACTGGTTCAATCAACAGACTATGGAAAGAATGAATGGCCTGAATCCTATTCATTAGTCCAGACGAACAGACCCACTGAATCAATTTTTGACTGTTGAATCAGCAAATACATAAACCCCATAAATTTAATGGTCTATTTTAGCTAGTAACCAACAATAAGATTCAGACCAGATACACCAAACTATCACACTGCAACAATGAAACAGAAAAAGTCTTTCTAGTGGCCATCCTTTTCATCTCACCAAGAATTCCAATTCTGCATTTACAAGAAAAATCCAAAGATGGAACTATTTTCTCACCTTCTCTGTCACTGCAATTTGAAGTAGATTCTCAAGAATAATGGTCAAAATATCAAGTCAAATATTTAAAAAAAGTAGTAAAACAAGAAATACATACCTCTGGGTTGGTACAAGCAATGAATGCAAACTTCTCCATGAGGCTTGGAGTGCAAGAGATGCTTTTTATTGTATGCTCATTACAATGAGTAACACATTTCGAAATAATAATCCCACATAACAGTGACAATCTTATTTTACAGCGTGTACATCATTTTTTACAGCCACATAGAACACAAGTAGTTTTCTAAGGTTTCCCAAAGTTAACTTTCTGAAATTTAGAAATATTAAAAAAAATTTATTCTCAAGGAACTGATTCTCATCTGGTGCAAAAACAAAGTATGAACATTATCCGAAACACAAAGCCACAATATAGTAGCATGAAGTTACAATTTATCATGTGAATAGCTGTGTGCAAACATGAAGCAACTTAAAAAAAAAGTTTAAAAAAGGACACATTATATGCATAACATTTATGAACAGTTCTTTAATTATTAAATAGCCCTAGACCAGCTTGTTATATTAAGCGCCATTTTGATTTGCAGCATGCTAACACAAAGCATTGTTTAAAGGGATGCATATTTCAAATGTATACACTGTAAACTGAAGATCCACCTCCAAACTCTAGTGGCAGCATATTGTTCTGGTTAAATACTGCATATATAACTTTCTTACAGATTGAGAATGCATGTTTGTAGAATGGTATACATTTTGTATGAACTGATTAAAAGGTGCAATTTTCATATCTATACTGATTTTTTTTTAAATTTGAAAATAAGGACTGCAATAATCCTACTCTGCCGGGAACACTTGTCCTAAAGATTCGCTAGGCGTTTCCAATGATTGTGTTCTTTCTTATCTTGGTACTCTTTTTTTAAAAAAAGGGAAGATAGTAAAGAAACAAGAAAAACAACAGTGCCAAGTTTTAGCACCAACAGCTGCATCCATCCATTTTTCCTTTCTTAAAATAATAATAATTAGATCGGCCAAAAGATACTTTTTGTCATATGTGCCATATTGAACATTCAACTGCAGATTCAGATAAAAAGGGAAATTATATACATACACGTCTTTAACCTTAGCACCGAACAACACTTTTTGAGCTCAAAAACATAATGCTGTATTTTTAACACCATATCCTGCAATAAAATAGGTTAGCAGCTTTGAAAAAATTGCCCATTGAACCTAAATAAATGGAGACAGTTTCCTGCTGAAAAGTATGTTTGCTTTAAAAACAAAAAGGACAGATCTCAAAACCTGACCAATTCTTGAATACTATTTCTGAGCACAATTAAAAATGTAATGATGATTTGATTTCTATCTAGTGTCACTGTTCAAAAACTGCATATGGAAGACTTGCCTTAGCAAATCTTTTTAAAGAACTCCCGTCCCTGGTTTTCATTAAGGAGATAAAATGGCGTTATTGATAAAGGGCTAAGATAACTGTCTTAGTATTTTCTTTAGCTTAATAATGTATAATACTTTAAACAGAAGACATTCAAGGTCTCATTCTGCAGCTTCCCAGACATTCATTCCTCTCTCTGCATTGTAAAGTGTTCTTTAGGTTCTGATGAGCAACAATCATAGGGCTATGAGCTCCCCTGTCAACCCTAATACTTTTTAAGACTTTTAATACAAAGAATGTAAAGTTATGATTTAATATCAAGCTTTGAAACCAGGAGAAACAGTTCATGAGAGTTTTCTTCCCCAATTAGCATATCACAGTTTCTAAATTGCTCTCTTCCACAGCTCATATGTTACATTAGAGCTTCTTTGTGGTGCCTCATTATATGCTGGTTTTTCTCTGATGGTCTACGGAATCCCTTTTTGCAGTATTCACACCTGTGTGGATAGTCTTTTGTGTGTATTGATATGACATGCCGCTTGAAGCCCGATGCGTCTGTAGTGCTGTACTCACAATACTGGCATTGATAGACTTTCCTTCCACTGTGAGTCTTCATGTGCTTCTTCAGTTCCGTTTGTTGCCTAAATCCTCTCTTGCATCGTTTGCATTTAAAAGGCAGGTCCTTGGTATGAACTGAGAGGATATGCCCACTAAGTACAAAAGGATCTGAAGTTTTAAAGTCACAGTGCCTACACTGATGTATCTTTTTACCTTTATGAGTTTCACTGTGCTTTTTGAGCTCCGACGGACGGTGGAAGCCTTTTTCACAGACCTCACATTTGTGAGGAAAGTCTTTTGTGTGAACAGATATTATGTGCCGCTTCAGGTCACTTGAGTTGGTGCTCTTGTGGTCACAATGCGGGCACTGGTGAGTCTTATGCCCTTGAAATAATTCTGTGTGCTGCTGCAGTTCTTTCTCATCTGTGAACGCCTGAGGACAATGTTCACATTTAAAGGGCAGATCAGTACCATGCTTGGTTTTGATGTGTGTCTTCAGATTGGACTGATCAGCACAACGGAAGACACAATGCTGGCACTGGTAAGGCTTCTCCCCTGTGTGGGTCCGCATGTGTTTTTTGAGCTCAGAAGGGTGGCGGAACCCTTTCCCACACTCAACGCAAACATGAGGGAAGTTCTTGCTGTGAACCGCAAGCAAATGTCTATTAAGCAGTCCTTGCTCTGCTGTCTCATAGTCACAATACTTGCATTTGTGCAATTTAGGTTCCTTATCCCTTAAAATCAATTTATTTGAACTGAGTGGGCTTGCTTCTCTGTATCGTCTGGTGTACTCTGTGAATTCATGAGTTTTGTCAACTTTGTTGATAAGCTTATGGCTTTCCAGATGATTGTGAAAGCTCACTTTCTTATTTGTGGTAAAATCACAGTCCGTGCACTGGTATTTCTTCTTAATCATGTGATCTGGGTGGTTCTTCATATGTCTTTTCAAGAATCCTCTGGATTTAAATTTTTTCCCACATATGTGACAAGGGTAGACTGTTAAGGGCTGTCCATCAGGACCTATTATAACAGCTGGTTTCAAATAAACAGAAAAATAATGAAATAGATCATATATACACATAAAGATTCTGACACCAGTCAAGCACAACACATTTTTTAAAAAAGCCAGTTGTCCAATAGATTAAACAGTCAAGAACATGATCCTATACACATATACTCAGCAATAAGCTCTGGTGAGTTCAATGGGACTTATTCCTAGGAAAACTACCTATAAGAATACAGACTGGAGCAGGAAAACTTATTGTGCATTGTTGACTGAACTTTTCTAGTCATGATCCTATTATTCATTATTTTGCCAATACACGCTGAAATTTATTGTGGCTCTTCACCATTGGCACTTCAGCAAACACCAATTTTGAGCATTCACTAAAGTTGCAAATCTATACACACTTAGCTGGGTACAGGTCCCACTGAACTTAGTAGGGCTCCTGAGCAGAAATGCACAAGATTGCACTATAAGAGGCTATGAAGCATTGCGTTTGGGAAGAAAAGGCTGAAAATTCGAAGAGAAGACTCTGTATCCAGACTTTGTTTTATTATGAAAATCTAACCAATGTTAACGCTAAAAGAACTACAGTCTAATTAAGTTTCAAACAGGATACATGCTCAGAGGAGATTTTTCTGTGTATGCACGCTGATTAAATTTTCATATTTATTACCTCTGATTACAGAACAAGTCAATTTATAACACCACTGAAAGGAGTTATTAATTTAAAAATGTTATAAAAACACCCCAAACTGTGCACACAAACAGCTGTTGAGTAGAGAGAATTACCATGGTTATCAATATTAAATGGCTATTTTAAAAATGCAGTGTGTGAGCATGTGTGTATGCATGTATATACAAGATGTCACTGTAATAAATTATAATAAATCATCTAAACTTTACAGTCATAACAAAATGGGTATGGCATGTACCTCCTATGGCCATTTTAATAGAAAATATTAAGGCCCACAAACCCTCCACACATTCTGTGGTGCAACTTTACACTACATTTACACCAAACAGGCTATTTTAAAGAGGGAGGAGGTTCTTCCAAAACAACTTCTGCTTATTGCCTGGGAAACAATTATCATCTTCCCCATTTACAGCAGGTCAGGGAAGTCCCATAACCTAAAAAAACTTCCCCTACAACCACTAGAGGGATAGGGGGGTGTTTTTCAGTTTTAAAAAAATGTTTTTAAATCAGTTCTTTTAAAAACATTAAAATTGGCATGAAATAGGTGCAATGCTCCCAGATCCTGTGTGCTAACATGTGTAGCCCTCAGATCTGGAACAGCTGCCCATTCCCAATTCAAAAAAGATATAATTTACTTTTCCAGTAACTAGTAAGACATTTCCAGTTTTCTGAGAAATAAATCTTTGTCTATCTGCTTTAATTCTCCTATAATGTAAACTTAACTAGAGCAGTATATATTATTTTTCCGATCTTCTACAATAGGCACATTTTCTGATCTTTAATATTTGGCATAAAAGATTCTGCCTTTATTAGTCATATAAAAAAATTCCAAATGAGTTCTTAATACCTGCTGGTTGCCAAATATTTGTTATTCAACATACTACAATTCTAATACTTAAGCATTTATTTTTCTTGTACAATTTGGCAGGCCCACCATAAGTAAGAGAAAATGCATTGTTTCCTTGTGAACTTCATCATACTGGATCATTTATCTTGAAAATTCATGACTTCACTTGTGTGGGTCATCCCTCTATCAATAAATACCACAACTATTCCAGACCATCACTGTGTTCACAGTTGTGGCCAATTCATCATGTTCTAATGGACCTTTCTGTACGTAACTAGCCTGATTCTCAGATAGCAAACATGCAGTCTATCAGACATGAAGTCTACATGCAATACTTCTGAAAGCCTAAAATCTTGGCAGAACTAGCCACAGGTTGTTCTCCACTGGCCTAACCTTATGAGTTCAGGCTCACCTCTGTGCAATGGTGAGGT